>JAQIVZ010000025.1:0-166911 GCA_034700945.1 Arrhopalites spinosus
TCATTGTAAAGTAGTAAAGTACAATGTAGTTATTTCCGTATGTTTCACGAGACCACTAGAAACTAGAACTAAAGCGACAAATTGTCCCACTGGAGCTGTTTGGGGAAGGGAAATGCTCCCGCAACTTTCGGAAAGTTGCTGTCAAGTTTTAAAATGACCACGGTGTACATGTACATATAAAACACGTGACATGTAATATACTTTCTCTGGAGTGTAAAGGTAAAGAAAACTTTCTTTTTTTGACAAATTAAAGAGAAACAAAATTAACTGTCAAGTCAATGAATCTAGAGTTAAATGTACAGTTCAACCATCCCAACTTCCAACGGATCATAGACACAATTTATCAAGGGTGTACGCCTTGTACGCTAACTAACTAACGGGCTAGAGAACTAAAGAGCCAAAGGGGGGAAGCTCAATGAACTCATCGTGACTCAATGAGACAATTTGTTTTAAACGTCAAACTTTCTCAATCAAAAAGAAAGTGAGAGTTGGTTCTCGGTGAAATTAAAGGGAGGGGGAGAAAGGAGGAGGGGGGGAGTCTTGTCACTATTTAATGGGGTTGCATAGAATAAGAAAAACTTGTCCCACCTTTTCTTAATCTTGTCCTCCAGCACCTTTATAAAATGAGTGAGGGGATGCTTTCCTCCATAATTCTGAAACAACAAACTTGCCTCCGTCTTTCTCTCTCGTTCTCGTTTCTAGACGCAATGCATCGATTTCCTAATTCTTTTCCCCTACTTTCTCTTTGTAAAAACCTTTATCGTCTCTAAAATTATTTCATGAGCTATACATAACCAAACTTTTTATAATATTGATTTTTTTTAAATATTAAAAATGAAACCCAAGAATTAAAATGTGGAAGAGAAAGATTCCTTTTTTGTCAAAATTTAATAAATTGTCATCTCATACATATTAAAAATAATTTGTCACCAAATTAGCATGGCATGGCATAATTTAAAATGACAATTGTCAACATGAACAAATAAAGAGGAGGGAGGGATAGGGCAAAACAATTTATCTTGGAATTGTGGAACTGACCCACATTTTCTACCTTGCCAATCAAAGAAGTCAACAAAAACGTTCCATTTTCTTGTCCAAAAGGAAAATCAAGAGGCCTAAGATGGACGGATTCAAGTAATCAAGTAATTAAGCTTGTGCTAGAAAAACTCATTCGTTTCCGGCAACTAAAATTTTCACCATGGCTGTGAGGCTTAATTGAAATAAGAAGATTCTCTCTCTCTTTGGTAGTGGAGCGAGAGACAAACCTATGGGAATTAATTAAATGGAAAAACTTTCTTCAACTTTCTCCAAAGACGCGTTGATATTCGACGGAGAGAGAGAGAGAAAGAGGAAATTTCACCATAGCATTGTCTTGTTCTAAATCCCTCGTCATCCCCTCCCCCCATCTCTCCCTCATTTCCCATCACTGAGGTGATACCTGAACAATTGATTGCACTTGAGAGTGTCAGGCTAGAGTCACAAAAAGAAAACCCCAAAACAAAATTTTCTCCAGGGTACTTTGAACTTTGGACTTTGTTCCTTTGAAATTTATTTAGGTGGTTGGTGACCACAAGAAAACTAGTAAAATAACATATATAACCCCCCTCCATTGTTATTAACATGTAATAAAAGTGGCTACATACATGGAATCCCATTATTCACCCTCATTTACTTGTAACAATATTCTTTGTCCTTCCCTTAGTCTTAGACAATGAGAGAGAGAGAGATAAGGTTAGAGATAAAATATCACAAGGAAAATAGTATACAATTTTTCCATCATGATGCACTGCACCGTGAAAAGAATTCGTATTCATTATCCTTCCCTTCCTTTCCCGCATCCTTTTATTTCTACTTCTTCTGTATCTCCTTTAACTTGTTTCAAGGTATGAGGAATTCTTCGAGGATGAGAGGAGGGAGGAGGAGGGGGTACTGAATGAGGACAGAAAAAAAACTGGGGAAAGTTTTGGGTCCTCCATTTTCTTTGAACAAGAAACATTCCAACGTAAGTCAAGTCAACCACAAAAGGAGCACTTCGTCCAATGAATCCTTGTCTACATGCCAAGAAAGCTCAGTGTCACTCTCTCTTTCTCTTTTACTTTTAAGACTCCCACAAAGTACGGCCATGAGACTGTAGCGACAGTCTCTCTCTCTGTTGTCTTTTCAATGGGCAAGCTCAAGACTCTACCTAAACATTTCTCATCTTCCATTCTTTACTGTCTAAACAGTTTGAGTCTATATTGAAGGTAAAATGTGTTATATACATTTTTTTTTCTTCATTTTCTATGAAACTTTATTGGAACTAAGAGTCAAAATGGAGGTTAGGCTACACAATTCTTAATATGAGTCTCCACGTTGTACAGGAGGAGGAGGAAAAAGACAAGGGGAAAAAAAGAAAAAAAATTTACTGATACTGATATTGAGCTATTTCTTTCATTTGATTAAATGTCAAGTCAAAGAATACAGAAACCAATCACACAACTTCATATTGAAATGATCTTCTCCTCCTCCCCATCTTCTTTTGTTCATGTCTCTCTCTCTCTGTTACAATCTTTCATTCTTATGACTTGCACAACTTTTAACTGTGCTTTCTCTCTCTCTTATGTTGAACCTAGAACCTATTAACGTTGTATGGATTCAGATTAGTTGTACATATAACTAAAATATTCTTGAGAGAAGATTGTGCCAAAAATTCCTTCTGTCATAAATTTTAAAAGATGAGAGAAAGACGTGAACAAGGAGAAAGGAGATTGAGTGAGCGTCGAGATATTATTAAAGAGTCAAGAAAGCTAGAGAGATGCGAAAGGAAATGAAATGGGAGATGAGAGAGGAATAAAAGTCAGCTGTGATGAAGTCAAACCAATCACAATTGCAATTATATGATGCTAAAAGAAAATTGGTAAAGGAGTAGGTCAACGTCTATTTCCACACTGCACGCAAACACCATTTCTATGAGTCCCAGTCAACCTGTCTAATTCTTTTTAACTTTTTTTTAAATCCTGTGCAATTTTTATTTTTTGACAAAAAAATTCTCATCTCATTTATTCTCTCACTTTGATTAAGTGGGCGTTGTTAGTAAAGTCCAAAGTAGTTCATTGTCTTTTAGTTTTTGTTAAGGTCACTGCGTAAATGAAGACAAAAAAACAAATCAAAGACAAAAAGCTTTTGGGGGATCATTTCATTAGTTAGAGTGATGCACAATTAATTTTTTTTTTTTTGGAATAAACACAAACAAGATAATAAAATAAGCTTTTGATGGTTCAAAACCTAAATTTTTTACTAATATTTTAATAATAATTGGGAAGAAAATTAAAATGATATTTAAAATTTAATTTTTAAATTCATAATTTAATTTTTTTATGTACAAAATTTTAGTTTTGATTAAATATGTCAAATGGACACCATTCTGTTGACAAGTAGACGTTTAAACTTGTGACCTTTCCAGGAAAAAAAAGATTGGCCATTTTGCAGATGAGAAGACAAATCGATTTGATTACAATTTAAATCTTTTTTTAGGAAAAAAGGGACAAGATTCCATGTCCTGCGTGTCTTTTTAACTAGAGAGAGAGAGAAAGTAGAGAAAGACGTTAGCATGTTTTTCTCATTGCACAAGAAAATGGAGTCAATTAAGAAGCTTTTTGTGCTAAAATTAGTTAGATTCACTATGTTGTCATGACAACCAATTAGTAAATTGAACGTACGTAAGCGAAAGCCAAGGTATGCCAAGTGAAAGTTATATCACATGTGCAATATGCAGTGTCAAGTCTATTGACGCTTCTCTCGCCTCCCCCTCCCTCCCTCTCTCTCTCAGTTGAGCATGGAAGAGTTAATTAGAGGGAAGGTGAGTAAATATTTATCAAGGTAAAATTAAGGTGTGCTGTGAGTTTAAACTGAAAAGAGAGAGAGAGAGAGAAAGCTGTAGAGTAGAATTTATTTATAAAATTATTTGCACTTCTCAATCTATTTAGTTACCTTCCTCTATTTTCCTACTTTTTGATGAGGAAGGGTTAAAGTGTAAAAAAAGAGGCGTGAATTTTTTTTGTTCTGTTGAAATGGTAGACGATAGTTGGATTAAATGTGAGAACAATTTAAAGGGAATTTAAATAGACGACTTTATTCCTCTACTCTTTAATAAGAAGAGAGAGAAAGCATTTAGCATTTAAACTACAAGCAGTTAAATTTTCTCTCTTTTTTATGGGAACAATGCAATTATTCTACACTACGAGTGAGAGTCCTTTTGTAATAATTGTCTCTATAACTTATGCTTATCATCACTTTGAATTCTTTACAGATATTTTCTTTAGTGGTTAAATTTACCATTATAAATTCATACTCCATTTCCATTTACTCCCCATTCGACTTTACGTTTTATAATTTATGATAAAAAAAAGTAATTACATAAGTCAAGAGGGACTTGGAAATATTTTTGGGTTTTTTGGGGTTTTTTTCTCTAATAAATTCCTTGAATTTAAATCTAAATTAATATCTGTACAATTGTACTTGTATTTTTTTAACTTTTTCGTCAAGACAATTTTATATACATTATTTCCAGAAAAAAATAAAAATTTCAATAAATTTTTATTTTATTTTTTTCTGAAATATTCACAGTCCACATTAAATTTAAGGGGTAGACAACAAGTCTACTAAAGTCTCAATAGAAAATTTAATTTAAGAAAATATTTTGTTGGGTGTTAAAAAAAGAAAATAAAATAAATATTTACAGTTGTACTGCTAATAACTTACATAGACAGAGTCTAAATTGAAATAGTCAATATCATCAGCCACAGTCCATATTTTGCTCATTTGTGCCCGGTCTCTCCTGGAATAATCGTAAACCTTGGAGTAATCCAGGATTATTCTCCAAAAAAAATGTGGGATTTTCTTAGTAAAAACACACGGCTCAAGTTATTTCATCACAACCGGAGGCGGCTAGTCCACCTTATCAAAATGACCAAGTTCAAAGAGAAACTCAAGTCGATCCACGACATTTTTTCTCTTTTTTTTACTCTTTTTCTTCTTTCTCAAATCTCCCACATGTCATTCTATTCAAAATGTCTCCCCACATGTTTCCGACTCTCAAAAAGACTAAATTCAATGATTAAAAATATTGACTAAAAAAAACTCTTCCCCCACTTTTTCTTTGAATCTTTGATACTTTTTTGTTTTCTCTCTCAAATTCAAACCCACACACACACACACACACACACTGACGGAACACCCACAAAAGAGAATAAAGTTTTGTCTCTCTTTTTCAACTCTATAAAAGATTTTATTCATCCATTTTCAAAATCAACGGAGAAAGTAGAGAGAAAGTAATACACAATAATTAAATTTTAATTAAATTATTTTTTTTTGAAGTGAGGAACGCAACGACAATTAAATGAACACACACACAACGAGCATGGGTGAACTGTAAACTGACTAAATGTAAAGAAATTTTGGAGCCACACACAAAAAATTCACTTTGAACTGCATACAGACGAGACCATGTGGAATTTTGTCAACTAAAAACCTTTTCTTTATTTTTTTTCTACAATTTATTTTTCCCCGTACAAACTCAATGTCACTTTAATTAATTAAAAAAAGGGGAGGTGAAAGTAGACGAGTAGTCAAAAAAAGGGGACAAAAAGTTGACAGGTAGAATATACAGATAGAAGACACTCAAAACTATAAAAAAATGTTTAAATCATGAAGATAAAATCATGATTCTAAACACTCTTTAAGTAGACACGCACAAAAAAAAACAATTTAATTTTTTTTTCTAAATAGAAAAATGTTGATTTAAATTGTTTCCAGTTTATTATTTTATTGTTTGAAAAATTGTAAATGCATCATATAATTTAATGTACAAAAAAAAAACAACTCATAGTCACTTCAAAAAGAATGGCGTCCCCCTTATTTTTTTTATTTTTGCACTAAGCCCCTTCCTGCTGAGTTTTGTGTCGATATTTGGGGGAAATTTAGGAAAAACTGTTCCGTTTGTCTCTCTCTCTTCTTTTTTATTGCTTTGTTTGTTGTGGAGATTTAAGGTTTTGAGAGATTACCTGATAAACTTTTTAACAGAGAGAAAGATACAGAGTACACAGTCCCGTTATATTTTATTTTTTTCTTATAGTTTTTTTTCTTATTGTTTTTCACATCGTGTAAAAGTAGAACATGTAGAAAGACGTAGTGGTAAGTTTTTGAGAGAGTTGACAGATAATATAAAAAAGAAGACCAGAGAACTCTAGAGAGAGAGAGAGATCTAGAGTTCTATTCACAGTCAAGAAGGTAAAAAAAAGTTGTCAGTGATAGTTTTTGTAAAAGCAAGAGAGAAATTTTTTCTTGCTCAACTCATTGTCTCTTCATTTCTGAGAGGACAATAAATATGGGATAAATATCGAGTCTCATTTTTTTCTCTGAGAGACTGTTGGATTTTGGGTGTAAGAATGGACATTGAATAGGAACTTGTTGTGTATCTGTTTCTGTACAAGAGGACTCTTTTCCAAAGAGTCAAGAGTGAAACTCTTTTTTTTAGTGGGTGTACATATAGGCCAAATATAAGTGTACACTGTACAGATGAAGACGCCGCTCCTTATTTCTCTCTCAACTTATCTTTTGTTGGGCGTAACGCCTTTTCTCATCTCCCTCCTCTGAGCTCATGGAGGAACCAAGCCAAGAGGGAGAGATGAGAAAGGAGACAAAGACAAGACAACTCTCTTCTTTTTTTTATTGTCGTTTCCAATGAGAGGAAGATTGTAGACTGAAAAGAAGATTTTCTTTTTCTCTTTTGAGATCAAGATGCTCACTTGATGTGGTGTTTATTAGATGAATAAGACGATCAAGAGTTTAATTTGATGAAAATTATTTTTATCCTTGTTTTTTTATTTTATACAACAAGAGACAATAGACAAAAAAGTCACAAGGAGGATTTAAGATTGAGAAATTGTCACAGAACCAAAAAAAACTTTGTACAGGTTTCAAGTCAAGAGGAACAATCCTGAGAAGGAACACAAAGATGAGAACGAAGAGTTGGATTTTTTGTGACACGGCGGCATCATCCGCATCTCCTCCAACAACTTAAACTCCACAGATTTCAACTAACTGAACAAGATTTTCTCTCAGCATCCCCAACTCTCTTCTTCCTTTTTGGCCAACGGACCCTTTGGGACATAGCAGACTCGGTCGGAGCTGACGCAAGCGAAGTAAGCTTAATCAAACTCGTCTTTTTAGTGAAAAAAGGAGCCTCTTTTTTTCCTGTCTTGTTTCTTAACATGTGTCTAGCTTCTTTTTCTATTTTATTTTTATTTTTTTCACTTCTCCCCTCTCTCTCTCAGTTTATCTGTGTCCCTACCAAGGGAAAAGGGAGATGGGTATTATAAACAGCTGATATTCAACTCTCTGTCTTGAAATTTGATCAACAATTTTCAAAGCCTTTTTCTACTTAAAATTTTCTATACAATTTTGTTGTAGAAATTTAAAAAAGAAAGAGTGAGCTTAATTATAATCCTTTGAGCTATCAACAGTTAATGACAATCAATATAAAATAGAGATTTTTTTTTCTTTGTTAAAAGTTTTGACCAAAAAAATAAAAGTAAAATAAAATTGGATCAAAGTATCATTTGAAAATGGGGGAATGGAGGGAGGAGGAGGAACAAGTTAGAAAGTCTTGGCCTATTTTATCCTTGTTTTATTTCAACCCATACCTTTCTCTTTCGCTTTCTCTCCATTCATTGGTTTTGGTCATGAAGAGTCGTTATAGGGACAAAGTGGATGGGAAGGAAATGGTAGGGAAAATAATAATTTCCTCTTTAAATTGCAAGAAAATTCTCAATTCAACTTTGCAGGTAGAACCAAAGGCGATGGGCTTTGGTTCTCTCTAACTTTTGAGGTCGTCATCGAGTTGGTCCCTCGTAAATATTTATCTTGGGAAGATTGAACTCCATCTCTGTTCGGACAATGGGAGAGAGAGAGAGAGGGAAAGACCCCATAATATTTTTTTCTGTCTCTCTCTCTCTCTCTTGAACAAAATTTCGTTCATCTCGAAGGAACTGAGAATGACAATAATGGTGATGGCAATGAAGAAAATGAGAAAGAAAACGTGCTTTCTGTCTTTGTCATTTGTGCCGTTACCATATTCCTGAAATTATCATGTTGACGCATCTACTCGGAAAAATTCCTATTCCAATTCCATCTCCGCTCTCTCTCTTTTGAGGGTATTACATCCATAAAAACTGTTTTACTCTTTTGTAGAAATGAGTAGGAGGATGACGACAGACAAACTTGTTGTCTGTCGCCACCTATCCGATTTTTTCCATATTAAAATGGAGTTTACTTTCTCTTTTTTGTGAACACAAAGTGGTTTAATTAATTATTTCACCACCACAATGTTAATCATTTTACTCGTTTTGTAATCTAATTTTCTCCACAATTCAATGGTTTCCCTTTTACACTTTCCTTGTAGTGTGTACATTTATTTACGAATATTGTACAAATTGTTTAATTTAATATGGGTCAAACCACTTATTAATTTTGGGCTAGTGCTTCTTAATAGAAATTCAATGTTCATTTAATTCGGTGGAGTCAATTAGTAAATAATTAATCCAATTCTAGGTGAAAGTTTTTAATTTATAATTAATGCTATGCTGTGAAAGTTATGCTTTGAGAAATAAAAGTACAATTTGTGCAGTGATGAATAAAATAAGAAAAAAAAACTTGCCGGTTTCAAAGTCACAGGAAGGTAACGGTAGCGGGTTCTGGTGCGTTGTCTGAAGCTGGTCATCTTGACTTGTGTCAGACAGAGAGACACATGAGTTAATCCGGATTAAAAATGTATTTGTGTATTGTAAATGTTTTGTTCACGACAATCATGAATATTGAATTTTTAAATTAACTTTCTTTTTTTAAATGTCTTGTCTCTTATCAACTTTTTAACCACTCACTCAATAGGGGTAGGTGAGTATAGGGACACATAATTATTTTTTTAAATGTGTTCATTCAAGTCAAGTCAATTGGAGTGGCTCTATAAATGAGGATACTTTCTCCTTGTCTTTTATTGGTTTATTTAAAACCAGAATTTTCACTTGATGTACCTCGGCTTTTATTTTGACAAAATTTCTATTTATTTCAGCCATGGCATGAGAAGGGAGGGCATGGATACATAAAAATTGGTAAACTTTCAAAATGGGGTGACCTGGTTAAAACCATTGGAATTGGTCGATTAGACTTTTAGAAGAAGACAAGGGTAAGACTTAATAACACTGAGAAAGTCCACCGAGTATTGTTCTTACTATGGTAGGAGGGGTGGTGGTTTGGTAATAGTTTTTTGAGTGACAAAGAGAGCAAAGAGGAAAGTTTGTCCATCCGGAAATGAGTTTCTCAATGCAAGGATGACGACCATGTGGTGGTGGAATGAATGGAGCGAGTAAAGGAAATGACCAGTTTACCACCAACTGCTTCTCACGTAAACCATTTTCTACTTCCATTGTAAATACAGATACACGTAAGATTTCCAGCAAGGAGAAAGTGTTGCGGGTTTATGGTCAAAACTAGAAAAGGATCATTATCTGTCAACGTCAGGGCAGCTGAACCAATTTCAACTCTTTACCCTATTTTTCTTTTTGAATCTTCAACATAACAAAATTTTCAATTCTTTTTTTTACAATCCCACCTCCTCTCACAATGTGTATCACTTAGCATAAATTTTTGATTTTTATGTGTTTTTGACAAAAAAATACTTTTTTTGCTGTAATTCCTTTTTTTTGTGCACTTTATTTTTATGTGGCAATGAAAAAGGACGATTTTTTTATTTTCATTTACTTTTTGTCAAACTTTTCTTGAAATTTCAAATTTTCTTGAAAGTTCATCTTGTGTGTTCGTGTGTACAATTGATTTTTCTTTGGTTTTTCTAGAAGGATGGAGAAAATTTGCTGAATCCTTAAATCAAAATCTCTGCTTTTTGTCCTTGTCCACCAAGACAAATTACAAATCTTAGTGAGGAGAAAGATTTGTTTGGAATTGGAAAATTATTTTGGTTATCTTATCTTCATCCTTGATTTCTCTTTTCTCTTTTCTTTTTTTCAGATTAAAATTCCACTTTCTTCTTTTTTTAATGGAGAGCAAGATTTTTTGTGTCAATGTTGATTTTCTGCATATGGAGATGATGCTCTTGTTAAGAATTTAATCAAGACGAAATGTACGTGCCAGTATTTGTACAACTGTAAGTACTGTACACAATAGAGGCGCCTTGTTTTCAAACTGGAGAAAGTTTAAAGATAATTCCATTCAAAATATATTCTACTTTCATTCATATTGTTTTTAAAAAAATTTTGGTCATCCTTTATCAATTCAGTCGTCAATTCAAGCGCTTTTTTAGTACCAGCAATTATTTTAGTAGTAGTAGCAGCAACAGTATTTTATACAATTAGTTTAATTAGTTTCTAAATAATTTTTAACATTTAAAATAATTATTTACAATTAATTTAATTTATAAGTATTACAATAAAATTGTGAGACGTTCAAAATGAAAATTAATACAATAAAAAACATGTAAAATTTTCATCTTACACCAACGCTCAAAAATCAAGGGACGGAGTATCCTCTATCAAAGAGAACGGCAGACGAAAGAAAAAAGTACGAGAGAGACAAACTTTAAGAGAGAAATAGAATCATCCTGAGCCGAAAGGTGGACTTTGCGCGGCTGTAAAGAAAGAAGCGCCTGACTTTCTCTCTCTCTATCTAGAAACTCACTCGTCAGTCTAGTTTAAGTGAAAGGGGTGAAAGTTCTGTAGTAAAGTTTCATTACCTATTTTTGTATTCTCCCAGCAAACTCAACTGGCAGTTCGGAGCGTTAAAGTTATTTTTACTCTTCTTTTTTGTAACATTGGTGAACTTTTTATCTCTGTCGTCACTACCTCCTTGGTCCTTTTATTCCACGTCTAAAAATGTAGCGTCCATTTTGGGTAGTGTACAAATGGAATATTCACGTCGTAGCCTAGGTAGGGTAGTATTAATACATGGTACACTCAAGACATTTTACTTTTTTTCCTAAAAAATATGGACAATTGCTCCATTATAAAACGCAACTCACTCAGTCGGGGGAGGACAATTGTCGTATGTCATTCTTGTCTAAATTTTGTCTATGTCGTCATTGACCGATTACTTCTCTTTATAAATTTATACATTCATATTTACTATGTAGGAGTGCTGGCATGTTTTCAAAAAAAATTTTGGACCCTGTCAGCCCATCTGCCCTACTTTTAGTCTAGATTGACGTGCACGAGGTAGATCCCATTCTCCATTTTAGTTGATCCCTCATTCATTGATCCATCTTTACATGCCTCTACTTTCTCCTAAACTCTTTCTTCCTCAATACACAATAAAAAATCCCTTTTCTCTTAAAAAAGTTCAAGGGGGGTGATTTTGTATTTTAGAAGGGGATTGATTTTTTTCGCAAAATGTTTCTTGTTTTATTTTCATTTACACTCTAAACTGTCTAAATTTCAACAATTCCCACGTCAACTTATCCACTTTGAAAAAGTCTTGCAGGAGATGAAAGGATGTGACAAAATCCTTTAGTCAAGCAAAAAGAGTCAACTGTAGTCTTTTGTAATAATAGTATATTCCTTATTTTTTGACGCTTCTTGATTTGAGTACATTTTCTTGCTTTCTCTTCCATTCCAGGAAGTTTTCTCTCTCTCTCTCTCTGGCTTTCCTGTTCCGACAAAAGTTGTCTTTGACTTTCAGTCATGATTTCTCCTGTGGCATTTAGGTTTCTCTAGAATTCTAGAGCGGATGTGAGTCTGACAATGAGACAGTATAGGTCAGTAGAAAGTAATTTGTTGTAGCTATTTGAATCGATTTTCTTGATAAATTTCTTGATAAATCAAACTAACCAACTTAGACAGTCACAGAAATTGCTTCTTGTAACATTTTACGTTTGTTACTAGCCCTACTCAGCTCACTTTCTCCTTTTTTAGAGAGTCCAGAGTTGAAATAACTTTGTATACTTATACTACACAGAGAGAAAGCACTGGCACTGGCAGTGGGCTACTTGATACTTTAGAGAGATGTGCCACGGTCAAAAAATAGAAAAGTTGCTCTGTAGTTGCCCCTAGAAATTAATAGCTTTTCTTTTATGTGTAGTTTCATTAATTAGAATCGCGCCTCTCCAAACACGTATAAGGCCCTTTTACACGACTTGATGCTTTTACATGAGCATATCAAGACTTAAACGTTAGAGAAATAAAAGAGAGACTAGAGGAAAGATTTTTTTGTAACATTTTGTGCTTTCTCTTTCTTCTAGTATGGTCTGTTGAGTCCGTTAGGGTCATTGCCTACAGATTTCTGTTTATAGAATAGACTGTAGAAACATGCATAGAATTTCAAGTTTGCCAAAGAATTGGAGAAAGCACCACTAATTGTTTTTACGTCACACGTGTAAAAACGGAAAAGGTTCTCTAACGCCATGTTTGTAGAGAAAGGGAAAGAAAACTTAAGGAAGATTGAAAACTTTTTTTCTCTTGAGTCTCCCAACCACTAAATTATCTGTCTATCACCTGGTGTGAGGTCAAGATTTTCTGAACTGGAGAGAAAAAATCGATGTTATCAATCTTACTAAATCATCATCAACTTAGCAATCCTCTCCATTCCCACAGAATTAGTTGCCCACTTATGTATTAGGCCCACCCTACTCTGTCTGGCCTTATCTTTTGACCAAATTTTTTGAACGTCTCAAAAAAAGTTGGGCTAGTCATAACCATAAAAATGTTGCATTTTTTTGGATATTGAAAAAATTGGGCTTAATTAATATTCTTGCCCAAAATTTTTTATTCTAGTAAATTTTATTTGACTTTTAATTAAATTTCGATATTAATTAAATTAAATTAATAATTTTCATGTCTACTAATTTGATTTTGAACAGTTTCAAATAAATGACTTATTTATTGGTGAAAGTTGAATTTACACCATTTTGAATAGGTTTGACAATGAAGAGTAATGAAAGATTATAAAATTATGGTTGTTATTAACCGCATTACAAAAAATAATCCAATGATTGATTGAGTTAGTTATAATTAATACACTTTGATGATACGTTCAATCCTCTCTCTCTCTCACAGTGAAAGTAAAGAGAAAGTGCGAAAGAGTAAAAAAGTTGATTGACACGTCCATATAAAATTTGGGCGCATCTCTCTCTCTCTCTTTTATGTGTAGAGCTTAACTGTGGATAATTTTAATTCCAGATGAAAACCATTCATGGGGGTTTTTGGTCTCCCTTTGATAAGAAAAATGTAAGTCGGTGTAATCTCTCTAAAAATTGTCTTTTACGTCTGTGAAATTTGTGTGGGTACTCTTGTGTAACGTTTTTGGTGGCCAGTGTCCTATAAAATTCATTGAAGGAAAAGTTTCTTCACATCTCTCCACTTGAGTCTCCGTCTCCTCAAGGCCACAAGAGACTCTGTACATATTACATATATATATATTTACATACTTTAGACGCCACGACTTTTAATCTTGAGTTTCAACTTTTCTTGTGAAATTGCGAGAGAGAGTCAAACCGTAAAAAGATTTGAGATTTTCTTTGATGATGAAGCAATCCAAGAAATAAATTTAACCACAAATTACAAGTACAAAAAAAATAGTTTCATCTTCAATCTACTTTTCTAGTTAACGTGATAGATATAGATACGTACAAACAGATAAAATAAAATGAAAGGCTAGGTAAAATTTAACTTTAGTTAAATTTGTAATCAGAAAGAGAAAGTAATCTGTACAGATATTTAAGAAGAAATGTACAAAAAGCATTTTCAATAAAACAACATTGACCCTGATTGACCTCAGATAGAAATACTGTCTCTCTCTCTTTTGCTTTGTAGTGAGATGGGTTGATTGTAAAATCCAGAGTCGTGCGATGTAATTCAATTTTATTGGCTTGAGCCAACACAACTCAAGTAGAATAATGGAGTAAAATAATGGTGGATGATTTACTAAGAGAAAGGACTTGTTCAATCTTTGATTTAAGAGAGAGAGAGAGAGAGAGACCTCAAAGGATTTTTTCTTGTTAAATTTGGAATGCAGCTAAAGTAGTTGGACTATAGTTTATTGAGATTACATACCACTCCCCACTCCCCCTCTTACCTTTCCCCAATCTTGTGATCATGTGATTTCTCCTACCATTTACAACTACTACTCAATCTATTGATTTTCTATACAGTCAAAAAAAGAAAGAATAAAAATGGAGGATATACAGACAGATAGGCAAACCATGTACTTGTCTCACAACTTTCTCTTGCCCACGGTCATACATGTTATTACTCTTCACTGTGTGTGACCACCCCAGGATTATTTTATATTTTTTTTTGTATATATAATATTTTAACTTTCCTTTTTAGTTTTTGGGACCACGCATCTTTTTTGGAATTTAAAAAAAATAGTTTAGCATCCCCCAAAAAAGATTGACTTTCTTCTCTTTGACGTCAGATTTAATTTCAAAACTGTTTTCATTTTGAAAAGTTATCAACTCTTTAGTTTCAAGACGTCTCATCACATCTTTAGACTTAGACTCATGAGTCAGAAAAATAAAACAAGAATGATTGAACATGTACATACTTATATACAACTTATATCAATTATCTGTAGCACAGGCTTCTCTCATAGTTTTTTGGCTAAGTCTAAAAAAACAATTCGTTGTGGATTACAGATTGAGAGGCAGAGAGATAAAAAGAATATAAGATTTTTAATTCTAAAAGTCAGCTGTTCTTGTTCAAAGGTGAAAGTTAGCATAGCGCATAGCTTTCTATATATCTTTTCCCCACTTTCACTGAAATCTTTTCTATTTAATATATGTAGACAAGGCTAGGTAAAATTGTGTATATTATTTTTAGAGTTGAACAAGATTAAATTAATTTCCTGTATTAAAAGATTGAGAAAATTAAAAAGAAATTTCTTCATAAACATCAACACTCATTTTTTTCTACCCTTCAATAATATTTTCGTGGGATAAACAGCCAAGATGAAATGGAAGCTTTCTCCTCTCTCTCTTTCTTGGTGAGGCTAAAAATTAACTGAAATCACGTAAGGGTTGGGTGGAAAACCCCGAGGTTGAAAAAAAATACTTGCACATGTGCCCCTAATAAATAGCATCTGTCACTATCTGCCCGTAGCAATGTAGCTCACATCCCAAATTCTTTGTTGGGTGAAAGAGTGCTTAGACGTACAAGGAAGAAGAGCCTCTACAGGGAAACACACAAAGGTACCCCCCAAAAAATATTTTACTCTCTGCTTTGAGCACACAAAGACAAGCCGTCCCGCTTCAACAGCTCCCGTTCATTTCATGCACGTAATTTTCAATGCTCAAAAAAAAGCCGTCTCTATCTGTTCCCTACTTGAAAATAATTTTTTGTGGTTTGTAAAAAATTCATTTATTTCTTTCAGGCTTTTCCAAAAAAAAAATTTTCAAAATATTAAAAAAAGTATTACATGACTTTCTCTACATTTTTCTAATTGTTATGAAAAAAACTAGGAGACGCACAAGTTATATTACGTGTCACAATTATTTTCGTATTTTGTAACTTTCTCAATATTACACTGTACGAATACACAATCCCCTTCAAGAGCCAAAGAAAAATGACATTTTTACATGTCTAAAGTTGCAAGTAATAAAGGAGAGAGTTAAACCATGCAAAAAAATTTTTTGCACGGATAATCCTATTGACACTTTTTTTGCAAAAAAAAGTAACCTCCTTTTCATAAAATGACACTTTTGTGACATTTTCTTTCTTTGAAGCTCAAAATAAAAATAATTTGATAAAATTTGAGCTACAGCAATATAATACAAAAGAGACAGAAAGTCTGAGATGATATGAAAGAAGGCATTTAATTTAATGTGTACAAGAAAACTCAATTACATTGTGAGCATCTTCCTATCCATAGTTATAACTTTAATAAATAGAAAAGCAAAAAGAAAGTCTCCCTGAAATAAATTTACAAGTAAATGTCTATCTTTTTGTAGTGTGAGGCAAGAAAAAAAAGAGAAAGTAGATTCAAAAAAAAAAATATTGTCAAAAAATAAAAGTTTTGGGGTCCTCTCCCTGTCTGTGTCCTCATAGAATTATTATGTACATGGGAGGAGAGAGTAAGAAAAGAGAAAAGTTTTATTTTAGACATTCACTGAATAGCTAACAAGACGTTGACAGTCAAAAAAAAGTGACAGAGTCTACTCTCCACTGTGTAGTTCTATAGCCCGTAGTTTGTACTCGTACAAAAGAAGGACAGGAGAAGGGTGAAATGGTAAACAAACAAGTAGCGGAAATGATTTTTTTCACCACCGCCACTACCCAAAGTCACATTAAATGTGAATAGCTTGACTGCTGAGCTGTTGAGTTTGATGTTTCACTTCATCTTGCATAACAAGATGACTGGCTAAAAATACTGAAAACGAGACAGAATGTCGAAAATCTCACAGAGAGAGAGAGGACACAACTTTTCTGTTTAAAAAAGTAGAAAGAAAGTTTGAATATTTTATGAATAGACAAGAGAAAAAAGATGGGAGAAAATATTTATGTAAAAATGAAAAGATATGTTGTGGTATTATCAAAATAGTAATAAAGATTGATATTTTTTCAACAAAATAATGAAATATACACGACACATAGCCCTTGTCAAAAAAATCTAAGATTTGAGGATTTGAAGAGAAAGGTCATGGAGTTTGTGTGAGTAGAATAACAAAAAAATTTGAAAATTTTTCTTTTGTTCATTTACTGCATTCAAAATTTGATTAATAAAGTTACAAATAATTTTATAATATTATTTTTATCATTCGCACGGAAGCCTCCGTTTATAGAAATAAAAATGATTTTTTCAAAATTGATTTCAAGTATTTTCAACGTCAAGAAAAAAAGGGGGAAGAGAACCGACCATTAGAGTTGCCGTAAGCTGTTTCCTCTTAAAATCACCTTTGTCTTTTGTTCAACAATTTTACTTACCTTGTACGACTATCCTCTGCACTCACCTCCCATCATTTTGTTTAATTTAAAAAGGACCATCTCCATGTATACCCTCCATGATTAAAGATCTGAGAGTATCTTGACTCTCTCTGTGTGTTGTTGGTGGGGAGGTTGAAAAATTTACATATTTCTCCTCTTACTGGTCTCTCTAACAGCCCGAGCCATTGTTTTTGGCAATGGCAATTCAACTAGAAGCTTCCTAAATAAGCATCCGCAAGGACTTTTGAATTTTAAACAGCCTAACCAAGAATTTTAGCATTTAATGTTGTCGTCTCTCTCTCTCTCTGTAGTTTACATTATACTGAGATGGAGATGGTAGAAATGAAAACAAAGAGAAGAGACTCTACAAATTTTTTATGTACACAAAAATAGACATGATGCTCATAGTAAAAACAGACAATTTTTTGTCTATCGAGTCCTATCTCTAAAAAGAGATAAGAATACAGTTGAAAGTATCAGTAGGGAGGGAAAAAATAGGCAAGTGATATCGTAACTCATTGCCCACACGGAATTCATCTTACGATTGACAGCTACATCCCAGTCCACATGACCATGACTGTAAGTCTACTCAAGTACTATTATTTTTTTCTTATGACTGCAAGTTCAACTTAAGACTTTGTACAGTTAACAAAGATTGTCTGCTAGATGCTGACTGGCTCGTTTCTGATTTCACGATGTATGAAGTGTGCCGAAAGGAAAAAATCCCATAAAGTTGAATCAGCTCACACAGCAAAAAATGTGTGTGTGGATGTGGATACCTCACAGGGGTCTCTCAGACAAGTCATAACATTTATATAGTTTGTCTGTCTAATTGTAGACTCATAACATAACAAGGAAATGGGTGAATGGTAGAAGGGAGAGCCAACAAAACAAAGTTCTTTATTTCTTAAATTGTATTTGTTTGTACAAGTTTCTCCTTACTTGTAACATACACACACCTTTTTTAGACAGTATATAAATGGATACATGCCACAAATGCAACTCCCTCCAACTCTATTTCTATTTCCTCTCCTTGCTCTCCCCTTGCAGTTTCATGTGACATGACACACATCTTGATCATATACAGAGAGAGAGAGAGAGAGAGACAGTGGGCCTAGAAAAAATGGGCTTAACTTTCTCCAAATTTTTGGGACATTCTATTTGTATTTGAGGATTAAATAGGACGATAGAATTGCAATTCTTATCACTGAGGTTTGTTTTCTTCTTCTCTTTTTATGAGAATAAGAGGAATGCCAATGATGAGGAGATGGAAGATTTGAGTTCTGAGTTTTTGATGATAACTTTATGGATAGATAGACTGGTACATGTATGTACATGATAACTGGATGAGTTGACTTGAGACAGATTAGATGAGTGACACACGAGTGATACTTGTCATATAATGGATCCCACTTTCTCTCTCTCTCTTTCTCTCTCTGGCTACTCAAAATGATACTCTACAGTCTAGTCTTCCAAGAGACTTGGAAATTACCAAGAGAGAGAGAGAGAGGGAGGGAAGAGTCTAAAATAAGTGGAAAAGTTTTCATGGAGTAAAGTCGTAATGAGTTTTAACGCATTTATATGATCATGGTGGCCATATATCTATCTTCTCTACATTAACTTTTTTTTGGGGAGGTCCAATGAGCCTTTTTTCCCTTCAAAAGTATTGTCGATTCTCTCAACCATTCACAATTACAACCACACAAACTAAATTGTTGTAAACTCAACTGTTACACGGTCACAACACGAGTTTTTCTATTTTTGATGGTAGTTTCTTGGAATTTTAATTCATTCTGAAATTATTTGTACAGTACTTCATGCTTTACTCATTTTCAAAATTTCTCACAATCAGAATTATTGATTATAGTATACTCGTACATAATATTAGAAATAATGTTTAGTTTTTAAATTATGAGAATAAATGAATATTTATTTATGAATTCTCTCTGTTTACTCAAAACAATTAATTTTATGGTGTGTTCAGTAGTTTATGTACGAAATTTGTATATTTTCTTTTTTTGCTGAATTTGCCCCTTTCTCTCAATTTCCATTTAACTTGATCTCAGAATTAAGCATGCAATAATTGAGTTCTATGATGAATTGTTTGGGTGAAAGTTTTTTTTTCTATAGTCAAAAGTCTCTCTTATAACTATTACCTATATATTATTTTTTTGAAGCACAAGAACCAAAAATTTCCCATCCATGCTACTTTCACCATTAGCCTGGAAAAAATGATGGTCTCTTAGTTGAGAACTCTTGACACATTTTTTTTTTGATTTATAGATGCTCTTCACTACTACGGTTCCTTTTTTTCTGTGTCAAGCAATTTAATCAATTCAGGTTCACAGAGCGCCATACTGCCAGAGCAGAGCAGCTGCTACGCCTACTTTTTTTCATTGCGAGTTGAATTATAATTATCATTAGCATAAAATTATAATTACAAATGTATTGATAATATTATTGAACCGCGCGCTTTTTTTTGAATTGAATTGACGATGGCGAATTGATAAGGATGAGCGATTTTTTATTGTTTTTAATTTAAAAATAAAAATGATTATAGCAAACTGTTTATTTTCCCTTGAGAATTTCATGAAAAAAAAAAACTTTTTTTGGAAAGGGGAAATTTATTCATAATTTGTCAGTCCAAAGTTTTCAATCTAAAATAATCTATTTTATTTTGTTTACTTAAATTGAAATGGGTTGTCTCTCTTTTTGGTTTTTTTTGAATTGAAAAACTTTTTTTGGGAGAAAAAAGAGAGAGAATGAATTGATATGTAAAATACGATCATGGACATTCTCAAGGAAATGTAAGAGCAATGCATAATAAATGAGAGAGAGAGGTGAGGGCTTACAATATTTATGAGAAGATTTAGAAAATGTCGCTCCTCGTCTCTTTAGTTGGAGCACAAGTAGAAGATTCACAAGAAGAAGGAAGAGTGACAAAAAAGCACAGAGAAGATTAAATTGTGGCCATTGAGGCAGTCAGTCTTGTCATTGTGATTGATGAAGAAAAGACAAGACATCAAAACTTATGCACCTTGCACCGTCAGCTCTTTGATGGAATATGACAAATACCACATCATAATTTTGTATTCTTTTTTTTTGGAAAAAATGGAGAATAGTTTTTTTTGTATTTTGACATTTGCACTACAATTCTCATCTATATTTTTTTTTTTGAATGTTGATGACAATTTCTTATAGAAAAACTTTCTCCCACTTTTATTTTGGAGATGAAGAAAAGAAATTGAAAAAACTACTTGATATTTCTCATTATTCCAATCCCTTGAAAATCTTTTGATAAATTTGAATAACAAATTTTCCTCTTGAGCTCATCTTTGAGTGGATGAAAAGTTGAACATAATAATTTTGTCATATTCATACACTGTTTTTTTATTTGAAAAATAACAAATAACTGTAAAATATAATTTTTCTGGTCCTGGTTTGTGGTTTTGGTTGTGTAAGCATAAAACTTTCTTTTTGTCTCTCAAAAGTTTGTCACTGTTTTTAAAAGAGTTTAGAAAAAAAAGAGAAGAGGAAGTTTACGATGAGACAAAAATGATTTTTTTTCAAGGGGAGGAGGAGAGAAATTGAATGATGGGAAAGTATATAAATATGTACGAGTACATTAAACTGGAGTGATAGTGAAATTTTTTTCTCTGGAGAAAAGAGGAATGGTTGTTTTTTTTGCAAAAATAAATGGAACACTTTGGTTAGTGATCCTTATTGAAAGGAGTGGAGAACTGGCTTATCTAAGCTTTCCATACATGAACTCTCCTTCACTCTTTAGACAGACACACACACACACATAACAAAAAGTTGAACAAGGAATTCACGCTGAGATTCACAATGGGAACCAAGTCCACACACCACACTGCATTTTCACTGAATTACATCAAAGAGAGAGAGAGAGTGAGAGTGTGAGAATTTTTTGGGGGGTGTTCGTAGTATCGACGAATGGATAGGAAAACTCAACAACTAATTATTTGCATCACTGCATTTCTCATATCCACCATTCACCCAGTCACCCTTTCCCTGTCTGTTTCTACTCTCAGTCTGATTCTTATTAAGGAGGAGCTGGAGAAAGAAACAGAGTTTGCAAGTTATGGATAAAATTGATTCATTTTCTTTTTCTTTTTTTCTCCTCACATAATTTTTGAATTTTTAATATCATCATTTCATTCTCAACTATAAATAGAAGCAAGGTTCCATTTTTTTGCACACGAAAAAAAAGTCACAGACAAATTTTCATACATAAGTATTCACTCTATGTATAATATGTAATTTGTAAGATAAAAATTTATTTCTTTTGGTTCTCTTTGGTATCTTAGAGAGCGGAGATGAAGGAGGAAATTAATTTTAATTGTTTCCCCCGATTTCTTTTGCTCCAAAAAAATCTATTCAATTTTTTTTACTGATAGTAAATACCGGAGATGGTCTCTCAATTTGACTTTTTTTGTGTGTTGGAGAAAGTCAAAGGTGAAATACTAGTTTAACTGGATAGTAGGCCTCTGTTGGTGAAATTAAAAGAATGATCACACTTAAACACGCAGCCCCAAGTCTCAAGAGTACAAGTGTTTGCACTATCATTGAATCAAGAAGATATCTTCAACTTTGTGGTTTTCTCCCTTCCTCTCCATAATAAAAACGTGGATACATGAGAATTTTTTTACAAGGATGAGGTCAATTTTTTTATATATTTAGGATAGCACATCTCCAAAAAAATTTAGCATCATTTTCTTCCACTTTCACTCTGACTTTGATGGACGGTACGCTAGACTTGAATCACTTTGTTCAAAAATGTCAACTCTGTGGCTCCAACTTTTTTGAATAGAAATTCACAACATATTCTACATGGGGCCATTCTTTTGTCCAGTTTTTTGGTTTGCTGGAGAATAAATAGGCGGAGGAGAAAGAAGGAGGAGAAAGTAACATCTTTTTGCGTGTCAAATACTAATGTAAACTCATCGTCCTCAAACTCAAAAAACTTCACACATTTTCATTTATTCCACCTACTTCTCACGGATGAACAGGTAAATCGGATTTTTCTAAACATTAGTCACACACAAAGATTTTTTCTTCCAAAAAAATAAATTGGGAGAAAGTCACGTTTCTTTTGACTGTCGTCTAGGATCCAATTTAAAAACATAAAAATTCAGCCAACATTTCTTTAAATAGACTCGTCTATATTTTTTTATGTAGGACGGTCAAAAATAATTTTTGTCCACTGCTCTGGTCTCTGGTCACAGTAACGATTCCCAGTAACAAGTAACAGCCTTACAATTTAGCACATTCAACTCAATTTTCCAGTTCAAATAATAAAAAAAGAGATTCTTTTTTTTCTTTTCAGCAAAATTCAACTTGTTTGATGAACAAACATAACAAGACTTTTTTTGTGGGGGGTAGGGGAGTAGTCACTTTTATTCAAAAAGTATAGAATTTTATAGAGGAACACTTGTTCGTACATATATATTTTTTTTGGTTCAAACGACGTTTTTGTGATGCTCTATCACAAAATGTGTGGTAGAGCATGAGCAAGAGTCATTGTGAGTGTAACTGTAATGGAGTAGGACACGTTGATAGACTCTTGTTCTCTTATGGCACAAACAGACTTGAGATGTGCCCATGCGGATAGCTGAGAGCTAGAGAGAGAGAGAGAGTTTGAAACTATGGAGAAAGCACAGAAAAATTCAATGTTCTTCCCCCAAAAAATAACCTTGTTTTTACAAAGGAAATACCAGATGAAAAGTTTTTTTTTTGAAAAACTAAGAGCTAAAAAGAACAACTTTTTATGACTCCTTGTGGTCCCTCTGCTTTTTTCAGTTTTTTTTCTCCTTTACAACAGTAAAGACTGGCTAAGTCAGAAGCCTTAGGGCTTGATGACAAGAGTAAAAAAGGTAGGGACTTGTACGTCAACAACAAATCAATTTGTGACTTTGTCCTTTCTCTCAATCCTCAAGATGCGTCTCTGTTTATATGTACAAATAGAGAGAGAGGAGATGTGGATGAAGAGAAAGCTTCTTTGGATGTTTACTAGTGACGTGTGGCAATCAACTTGACTTGTCTAATGTAACCCCTCACTTTCTCCCTCTTTTCTCTGGCTTTTAAAATGGGATAGAGTCATTTCGTGGGGAAAGTGTCACAAGAATGATGCAATTCTACGAGATTCAATGGCTCCAGTCAATGAGCCGCATCTCCACTTTCTTTCTTGTTAGTCAAGATGAGAAAATTCTGTTTTAATCGACTTTCTCTTTTTTTTCACTACACCCCCTCTTCTGTCTTGAGTAGTTGTTCAGCTCACGGTTGTTGTTGTAAAAAGGAGGGAAAATGGTTTATAAATATAAATTTGAAATTCAAACTCTCCACTTTTTTTGAAACATTTACACGGAGCACACAATTTTTTCTCTTGTTTATTTATTTAAAGAATAAATGTGAAGTGCATGTGTAAGATAAATTGAGATTGTAAAATTCAGTGGAAAAAAAACTCGAAAATTTTCACATGAACCAAAAAAACTCAAGGCTCCATGTGCTCAAATTCAAAATTCCACGTTTATTTCCCAATGGAATTCCCATCAGATATTACACAGCTCAATGGAAGGCTTACACTTGTCACGAAAACTCAAGAGAGAGAGAGAGAGAAAAGACAATGAATTATTACAAATCGATGAGGATTATTTGATCTCATGTGTATGGATTCGTCTTTGTCTTGTTTTTTTTCCTTGTGTAGCCATTCCTTGGAGAACACTACTAAAAAACTGAATGACGACAAGACACCAAAAAGAAAGAAATATTGGAGACGATGTCAACAGCCAGGACAACAAAAACTAAGAATTGTGGATCAAAAGAGTTAAAGTTGTTAGAGAGTGGACAGCTCTATTTCCGGATTATTGACGGTGTGAAATAAAAACTTGACGGTTCAATATCCACAAACAAAAAAAGCACACACAAAAATTCCCCTCTTTTACTTGTAAAGGTTAATATGAAGCCATTTATAGAGTCTCAATCTTTTATTTTGCAATGACAAGCTCGTACAAAAATTTTCTCCAAATTTTCCACCTCTTCCTCTACTTTCTCTCTCTTGGAATTCACACAAGTAAAAAAAGTAGATTGTAAGTGAAAAAAAGGGTTTAAATTCCAGAGACACTTATATATTTTTGTCCATGTCCCTACTTGGATGGGAATTGCAGAAAGAGAGAGAGAGAGACTTTAGGTATTTTGGATAAAGTGGCATTGACGTCGTGGAAGAACGGGAGGTGTTGGGAATTGGAAAGTGTTGTGAGGAGCGGTTGCTACTAGCTCTTCTTCACTTGAACCTCTGCTTGCCGGTAAACTTGTCTAGTCGTCATTGAGACGATGGGGTCCGCTTCAAAATTGAGAGAGGTGTGCACATATTTTGGTTCGTTATTGGTATAGTCTACCAATTTTTATAGAGGTCTAGTTTTAGCTAACTAAAACAAGCTCAAGATAAATATATATATATATATATATATTTGTACAGTACACAAGTAGTGAGTCCTAAATAATGTTTGTGCCTATATAAATATATACACAGTGTACACGTCAGGCAGTTTTATTTGAAAACTAGGACCAGAACCAAAGAGTAGAAGGAGTGATAGGGATAGACTTAATGGTTGAACTAGTAGAGAACCATGCAGGATGAAAACTAGCGGAACTAGAAAAGTAGAGAAAAAGGGAGACGAGGAGGCTCGTCGTCGGCGCAGTGAAGGAAGCCTCCACACTTTTACATTACAGATAGAGAGATACATGAAATTTTATACAGTCAGTCACAACTCTAGCCACAACTTATTACAGTCAATGTCTACAGTCTACACGTTCAAGACTTGCCATTCCTTCAATTTCCCCAAGTCCAAGACTCCACTCGTCACACACACACAAAAGACAATACAATGCTATAACTTCAATACATATGAAAGACAAAGAGAAAGTACAGGAATAGGGAAGAGATATAGTGCCACTTTTTGTTGATGGAAAATTGTGCTCAAAGTTAGAGCTCCATAATTTAACATTGAATGTCTGTGTAGTAACTAAAGCCAAAAAAAAAATAAGAATCCTTATAAAAAATTTTCTTGACACTCACACCAGGCCCCACAATAATGCCCAGTTTTCCATATCACTCAGTCATGCCTAACACAAGAAAAGGGAGAGACAAAAGGATTTTGAGTGGCGGAAAGGCCATTGAATAATACGCCTTTATCATAACGTAAATAAAGAAAATGTCCCTTATTTTACACACCCCCTCCTTCCTCTGTCTCTCTCTCTCTCTAACGTATCATATCCTTGTTCATAATTTTAATGTATGTGTTTATATATTATCTTGTCTCTATATTCATAAACTCTACCATTTTCTCTGTATCAACTTTCTCTCCTTTTCTTGGAAAAAGTGAGGGGGGATTGATGAACCAAGAACAAAAACCAAAATGCTCAGTCAGCCCTTTACTCATTCTCAGTCAAGAAGGCGAAGGGGGAGGGGTAGGCTTCAAATTAGAGAGTAGCATTGTCTATGATTTGACTAGAAGTCTTTTGTAGTTATGCAATATTTTTTGTGTCCTTTGTGTATAACAGCAAAAGGATTCTAACACAATTTTGAGGTATTACGCCACATTCCACATTTACAATTCATATGGTTTCCTCATCCATGCATAGTATTTCATAGTCTTTTATTCAAAACCTCCAACATAATACAAAACTTTCTCTCCTTCCTTCTCTTTCCTATATGAAAGGCAAATGGGAATATATAAGTAGCAGTGTAGAGTTTGGAGGTGGGGGAGGAGGGGGAGGTTGTAAGATGTAAAAAAAAGGAGAAAGAAGTGAAAAAGTGTACACACACCCTTTCTTTATCTTCCCATTTCCCGTCAGCAAACTCATTTCAAAAATTGTACAGAGACTATGTACGCATCCCTTCCATTGAGGTACCCCCTCAGCATCACAATTCAGGGGGAAAACCGTTACACTAAATTACCAACTAACACCAACATCAACCATGAAAACGACTCCCTCCACTTTTTTTTCTTTTGTTATGTACATAATCCCCAACACCACTTGACCTTCTTATTCTTCCTCCTCTCGTACCCTCTCTATATCACCTTTTCCTTCAAGTCACTTGCATAACGGAAACAAATGGAGAAAGCTCCGGCAAAACTTGTTTTGAGAATGGGATGAGAGAGAGGGGGGGGGCTATCTCTTCTAATCATTCATTTTGGCCAGCGTTAGTATATCCAATCTCATCCTCATAATTTCAGGTAGAGAGAGAGGGGCCTTGAAAAAAATAATGGTGACCAGTATAAAGTATCAAGTTTCTTTTTGAAAGCAACTTTTTCACTTTCTATTTTCTACATGTACAAACATGGCATTGAGATAGTATAATGATGTAAGGTTGGAAGATGCGCCCATGTGTATACTTGGAATGTATGAGTATGAAAAAAAAGCCAAGAATTTTTTTTATATGTTAAAACCTTTGAGGTTAAAAAAAGCACCCTCCTATACAATTCCCTCTTTCTCTGGTATCTCTTTCAGGTGAAAGTGTTCATATTATTATTCTTTTTTTCCTCTCGCTCTCTCTCTCTCTCTGAGCCTTTCATCAAAAATTCCAAGTGCTTCCTTCTCAAAAATAGCCAATGATTTCCTGTCATATCTCTGTCGACTCGACTCACATATCTAAAGTGTAGTTGTACAGATATAATGGGCATATTGGGTGTTCTGCGTATGTACAATAGAATATGAAAAAGTAGGAGAGAGGAGGAGGGAGGTGATACATAATGGATGAGACTATTAGTTTTTTTGGTTTTGGTAACGGAAGAAGGCTTCCTGTGTGCCCACTAGGCCACTGCCCCGTCACAATTAACGATTAGTGGGCTCTTACTCGTAAGTTCGTCCTAGGGGTTCGTCATTAGAATAGAAAAAAACTTGGAGTGGGAAAATGAACAAGGCAAGATGATTTCATTGTGGGAACGTGGAAAGAGAAAGCATTGTGTAATTTGCCTAGCGAGTATTTATGACGATAACAAAATTACGATGTGCTTTCTCCCTCTTCCAGTTGTATATATATCTCTATTATACAACACTCCATGGTCCATTTCCCATTTCCACCTTGAATATGAGAACAACCATCAAAAATATGGGCTAATTAAAACCCCCTTTGGCTATACTTTCACATAACCCATATCCATAGAAAATTTAATACCATACAATTTACCACTCTCTCTCTCTCTCTTGTGTCTGTGGCTAAATATAACATGCGAGTGGTAGTTTTAATCCATTCATAAAATAAATGTGTATACACAATATCATTTGTGTCCCTTTAAATTGTAATTTAAAAGATTAGATTCATTTGAATAATATACATTTATATTATAATCCTCTCTCTCTCTCTTTTAATGTGATTGAAAATAGTCGACAATTTATCTCTCTCCCCAAACTAAAAACTTGTGAATTTTGTTTGTCAAAGTTGAGGACATGGGAAATGAAGGACATGGGATTTTTTTATATTTAAAAACAATTATTCTAAAAAGAATCATGTGTCTCTCTTTTATTTAAGTAGAAAAAAAAACAAATTGCCACAGATGACAAAACCACATGACCATTACAAAGAGAAAAGAGGAGTTTGACAATATTTAATTAAAAATGCTTTTAGTTTCTCTTCAATTGACAAGTCGTCAATAAAGAAGAGAAAAAGGAAATCCATCAAAAAGAAAATTAAATCGATGGCCTCTATTTATTGCAACACACTCACACACACACATATATATATACACTGAGTAACATTTACTATAGTAATTTTGGTTCTCAATGGACAGAGAAAAGAAATTAAATAAGTGAAATAATCAACTTAGATGGACAGGTAAGGGAGTGTAGAAAGTACGTGAAAGCTTTTGGGGCTATACTTTTATTTTTACTAGGCCAATCATAAGACATAAAATGAAACTTTCCTTTCATTCCTAATGCCTCAACTCTTTAGTTCACTTCATGTCTCTTTATTCCATGCATGAGAATAAAGTACAAATAGGGAAAAAGTGGGGACGGAGGCTTGTCTTTTATTTAACTATATTCTTTTCCCTATTATCCCTAAGTAATATCAACTTTTGTGTACTAAAAAATGGACTGAGAGGCTCCTGACCGTTTTTTTTTGGCTCTCGGAACTTGACTTGAGTGTGGGACTTTGGGTCCGAGTTTTCTTTTTTTAGCATCATCTCGGGAATCAGAATCTGGATCATCCTCCAATGAATCTCTAATATCAAACAAGGAGGATGGATATATGTATGTACATGCATGTAGGGAGTATAAAAAAATGTCTGTAAAATTCTTAAGGAGGAATGATAAGAGAAAGGATTTTCTTCCATGGAGTCTTCCTCTAATTAAAATGGATTGAATAGAAAGAGAAAAAAGAAAGCAATGGACCAACACTTAATCCACTTTCATTACACTTGAGTCTCATATAACAACACAATAGGGAAAGTCTATCAAATATATTCCCTTTGTTACTTATAGAGTACCCCCCATTTTGTATAATGGTTTTTTCAACGTATTTTTGGCTTCTTTTCTTCATACAAAAAACTGGAGGATATGAAAATTCTGTTTTCAAAATTCATATTTTATTTTGTACTTGCTATACTAAAATTGTAAATAAAATTTCTGTCATTTAAAGTGACTTACTTTAGAGCCAGTCAACATTTTTTATGACGGAGAAATTTTTTTTTGAAAATATTGTTGTTAGGATGATTGATGATTATGTCCATGTGACAGTTACCTTATCCAAAATTCTTGGCGTTTTAGTGGATCAGATGACTATATTCAAATTGAAGAGAAAACCAGAGTTGCAACATAGGACATGGGAAAAATGCCAATTTTTTATTTGCCCACAATCGACGGTCATTTTCCACCAAAGTAAGTCAGCTGTGAGTTCAATTGAATTTTGCCAGATGAGAGAAAGCTGAAGAGAAAAACCTTAGTGGAATTCAAATTTTTTCCCCTTTTTTTCTACTTTCTCTATTATTTTTTTTGTCTATGGAGTTGGTCTCGTAACATTATGTCAGGGCATCACTTTCTCCATGCAAATGGTAAACATTGTACTATGTAATCAAGTGAAATATAAAAGAAAGTCTGTGACGACCATCAATTTAATTAAGTACATGTTGCCCACGGCCTCAGTGCCGTTGGGACATGCTCTCGAAATGCAATGATAAATATCTACCCACGTCCTCCCGTCGTTTAGCCCACAACTTTCTTCCTTTCCTTTTTGAGGGGGCCCAAAAAATTTGAGCATGACAGTGCAGTGGGCTATGGTTTATTTTCTTGGTTTTATTACATATTTTCAAACTATTCTCGCTTCGTCAATCGTTTGTTTATGCAGCTCATTTCATTTATATATAAACTCTTGATACAATTTACCAATTTACAGAGGGAAAAATCTCAAAGGAATTCACATTAAGGAAAATTTACAGTTTGTCACTTGTACTACAATAAATGTTTACTCTTAAAATATTTCAAGTTACAATTTAACATCCTTGTGAAAATATATTTTTTTTAAGAAATAAAAAAATAATAAAAGAATTTAATACCGTAAAATTATTACTGAAAATTCCTATCAAATTAAAGTTAAAATGTTGACACAAAAGACAATTAAGTCCAACAATTATGGCTATTTTTGAAAACTGATTCAAAATGAATATTTTTTGTCTCCCACTCTGAGTCCATAATCAATCAATAAAAGAGACAAGAACACACGAATGTCCTATTAAAGACAATCATCCATTCTGTAGGGAGAGGCAAATGTCCCACAATATTCCCCCCTCCCCCCTGAATAAATAAAAGGTCAGAGAGAAAGTCAAGAAAATTAATTATTCTGAGCTATATCTCTCCCCATGTGACTTGTTCACTTTTAATTGATATTTAAATTTCTTTAAATTACCATCATTTTAAATGTGAAGAGAGAACTTGTTCCAATTCTACTCCGCCACATTCCATCGATCGTGTCTTTGCTTTCTCTAGTCTAGTCTCTAGTTTAGCGTGGATTGCGGACGGGACAACAAAAGAAAATGGAAGAAGTTGATAAGAATTGGGAAACAGGGGAGAGCATCCGTGTCAATATCAATCACTTTCTCTTTTCCAAGAGTATCTCTTTGGAGAAAGTCTATTGTGTGTATACATACAAAAGAGAAAATATTATGTACATATAAGTGTACACCATTTCATTTGAGCTTATCTCTTATAAACGTTTAGTAATTCTAAAGAGCTCTCTCCAGTAAATGTTTTTTTGTGGAGAACCACCACGCATTTATAGCGGCTAGTTACGAGTATGGACTCACCCCGCACATGTGGCACAACTTTTACTATAACATGGATACACTCACTCTCAACTAAAATGGAGGTCCGTGGTCTATCAAAACGAAATTTTTTTACGACTCTAACCTTCATTGACTTAATTGTCAAGAGCTGTGAAGAAGAGCAACTCATCCAAAAAAAAATAGTCTCATCTCTCTCGTCAACTGTTGATGTAGTCTTCACATCAGAGATGAGGATGAGAAGCCATCCAGTCATTATAACACTAGACTAATTTTTCATGGTAAAATAAACATAATTAAATAGGCTATCTTTTTAAATAGATAATTAAATGGGGGAATAGAATGTCATTAAAAATTTATTGAAAGCTTATGCTTCGTTTCAGAAGAAAAAATCTAATTTGACTGGAATGTTCAAATTCTTGGCTTTCTATCTCCCATCCTACACCACCCGCCAAGTAATGAATAGATCTAGTCTAGTCTAGTGGGGATACATAATTCTCTTAAATTTGGGACCACAGGATGAAAAAAAAAGGAAAAAGAATTTGCCGGCTTGAGGTCTTTCTTCTTTTTCTTTTGCATGCTGGGAGTTGACATGTGCTTTTCTAAGCTGATTATTTGTCAGGCATGTTGACAGACATGCATCTTCTTTCTTCTCTTTTCCCTTATGGCCTCAAGCAAAGTAGTTTTTTTTGCTTTCTTTTTGAAAAAAGTATTTCCTTTTTTTACTCTACAACTCCACAATGTATTCAACCTTTCCCCTGTGCGTCTGTAGTCACTTGAGTTGAGGTTGAGGACTGAACCACTTTAGAAAGTACAAAAGAAATGAATGAGGAATACTTAGAGACTTGACACTCTCTTTCTAACATTTTTTTCTTTATTTAGCCAACTGCCCAAGGGATCATCATTTCCAACAACAATTACACTCTATGGTTCTCTACTTTCTTTTCAATTCAATGACATTTTAATAGGTTTTTTTTCTTGCTCATTCTTATTCCTTCAAGGTTGAATAGTATCATTTGTAAAAAGCTTTTTTGGAAGGAACAATTACGATTACATCCGCATCATTTCCAACTGATGGAATGCTTGTGTGTTTAAACCTAATGGCCTACATTAGCACTCTTGTAGGCGTTGGAGGCCATTTTGTTTTTTCAAAGAATTTTAATCGTCACAGTTAATATTTTACAGTCTAAAATGTGTTGAACCAATTTAAATTATGGAGGGAGTTTTAAATCAATCAATGTCAATTTTCCAAAAAAAATTATTAGCTGTACAAACACAAGTTATTTTATTTTAGTAATATTTTTAAATTAATTTTATACATGTACACAAAAAAAAAACTTTCTAAAAATGAATTTTTTAAAAGTAAAGTCATTTGTACTCAAGGACAAGGCTCATTTTTTTCAATCTGTCGCAAATTGTAAATCGATTTTAAACTTGTTTTTTTTAAACCTCAGCTGCTTACAGCATCAAAATTGGATCGATACAATTGTAAAATAGAAATCAATGTTGTACTGTAGAAAAGAGAAAAAAAAAGAGAAAATTGAGAAAATAAAAAAAATAAAAATGGTTCCTCCTCAATTAGCACAGTAGCATCGGCTCCTCTATTTTATGTATATTAAGAAAAGAAAAAAAGAGAAGAAGCGGGGAGTACAATGCCAGTGTCTTTTTCTTCTTGCAGGTGAAATTGTCCGTGAAATGTTCATGACTACACAGTAAAAAGTATCTCATGGTTAGATTGTTAGATGTAGTTGAAACAGTAATTTTGTACTTGAGATATATGGGTTATTGCCATTGGAGCAGGTTGTTTTATATCTCATAGCATAGCCTATACACCAAAAATATATACATCTGTACATACTTTATGTTATATGAAATAAAAGATAGAAGAAAAAGCTTGAATGAAAATTTCAAGTTGGCAGCAAGCTTTCACTAAAAATAATAATATTCTACCCGAGTTTTTTTTTTCTTTTTTTTAACTCGATTCCCTCTCCTCCATTTAGGTACTATAGTCTTCCACTTGAACATTCCCTGTCTGTGCACTTAATGTGTTCTTAGGTCCATAGAAGCACATGCTGCCTACCGCATAGTGAGAAGACACAAACACAATACTCAGTCACACACAAATACAAAAAAAGGACATTCCTCTTTTTCTATTAGACTGTGTGGCAATACAGACACAGAGAGAGAGAGAGAGACATGGGACTCTGTGGAAACACAAAAGAGGGTCCTCGTACATTCAAACCATTTGCTCTTTCTCAATCTACTGATTCTCTGACTAGAAGCCAAGAGAAAGGAGAGGAAGTGTATAGTCCACATGTATAGAAAGAAAAGGTTGACGTGATCAACTTAGAGAGAGAGAGACTTTTGGACCTGGACAAGAGAAACCCACTACAAAGTGCACACATGTGTCCAACACACGCTCACGTCTTCCCCCTCCCCCCTATGTCAGAAACAGAGAGAAAGTGAGGGAAAGAGTCAATATTACAGATTTAGATTGTTCTCTCTCTCTCTCCAGCTCAACTTTTTTTCTATCTCTTCATCTCCTTGAGCCTTCACAAAAAAAGACTAAATGGGATACTCTTTCCCTTTTTTCTTCCTACTTTTTACTGATACTGAAAAGTATCAGTTGATGTTGATGCACCTTGGATTCTTGGAATGGAGGAGATGGGGAAAGGATGTGGATGTGTATAAATGAATGAATCATGAAGAAATCCAATTGGGTTGACGACATGAAAAGAATTTAAAGATGAATCCTACTCTACATTGAAGAAAGAGGGGACGTTGTGTGGACAAGTCTGTCGTGCATCTTATTTGATGAGGAATGGTTAGAATTCATAGAAGAGAGAAAGAGAGAGAGAGTGAAAAATACTTTGGGTTATCTTGGACAATGATACCCAATAGGATATCAATTCTAGTCCCATCTCCATCTCCCCAATCTCTTTGTCTCACTCACTCACAGCCAATTCTCTGTCAAATTTGAGAATATTTTCAAACATCTTAGGAAGGGAGGGATTCTGTCTTGTTTTAGCTGAGGCTGAGGAAAGAAGAAATCTGTAGACACAAACAGATTGACATGCTGTCATTCCCATCTAGGACCCCAGACTGAGCCTATGGTGAATGCTGATGGAGTGGTAAACGCCAAGACTTTCCCTTGTGTCCTCTCTCTCTCTCTCTATAGGAAAAGACGGTCTTATAGTGATACGTACACAAGTAGGAAAATAGTGTCAGTTGTACAGATATTGTAAGAGCCCGAGATTCAGGAGTCATTAATCCTTAATGGTAGATCATGAGAATGACTATGGGATCGTCTTAAGTCGTATTTGTATGGCTCAAAATGTTACAACTTAAGCCCTAATGTTCACTTTGTAGAATACATTAAGTTGACTCCACATCCCCCTCCCCCCCCCCACTCTCACTGTTTTTTCTCTTGCATTCCCCCATTCTCTCCAAACATGTACATGTACATAAATAGTATAATGTCAAAATGGAAGGGTGGAAGGTGGTCGCAATAAAATAAATTTCATCTCCTTTTCAACATCATCATTTGACCAGACATTCCCACACTCTCTTTGTGTACTTTCTCTTTTTTTCAACCTATCAAATTAAGACCCATTCCTTCTAAATATATTGACCTTCCCTCAGGAATGAGGAAAGAAAGTTGAAAGTAAAAGTAAAAGAGGAATTGTCCCCAAGAAAAAACAAAGTCATGAGCTATGAAGGGAACTAATTCCAATTTTTTATTTGGTAAAAAGAATAGAAAATCAGCACATTCCACTACGCTACCACTAAAAGAGACAGAGAGTGAATGATGCTCAAGAACTTTGGGGGGGGGGGAGTGAATAATATATATTTTACTCAACCTCCCTTTTTCCCTCTTCCAACCGCTCAATATTTAGGGATTGGACAAAGAGACGAGGAAAGTACTTGACTTGTCGTTAGAGAGAGAGAGAGAAGGTAGCCAAAGTTGTGGCTATTGACTGAGAGAGTATTTGTGTTTGAAACCCCCCTTTATATAGTTTACAGTTAAACTATGAGAACTGGGAAAGTGATGGGCGTCGTATTATGTACATCTCGTACAACCATAGAGAGTGTATAGAGGTTAACAGAGAGAGAGAGAGAATTCGGAGTATCTACATGAAGGAAGGCGGGGGTAGAGTACCTAATAATCAAAATTATTTATTTATGGAATCCAAGTCAGGGGTTCTTTTCAACTCTATACATCATCCTCAATACCCATGATATATTATCCTACTAGGTGATAGCCCAGTCTGTTCCTTTTCCCTCTACTAAAACTCTTTTCCTTAAAAATACACACGCATAAAAAAACTATTTATGTGAGTTCAGTTAGAACTAGAAATTACAAACACACACAAAAAATTCCGTTTACTTTGGCCCATGCCATTACACACAATTCTACGACTCTTTTTTTTCAAGGAGGTGAAAGTACGAGTATGTTGATGAACTCTCCTTTCCTCCCTACAGTTAAATTTATGAGAGTTAAACTAAATATAATGAGCTTTTATCTCCTACCTATATCTGTACATGTAGTTTGGTACATTGTGCAATTTTGTCAAGGTGACTTGCTCATTTTTATTTCATTTTTATCCTCTCAAAATGCCAATAGTCAAGTGACTTCTCAATATAAATTTATCTCTTAGCTTTTTATTTCTAGTTTATGGACAAATATGTCAAACTATTTATTTGGATATTCTCTGAGGAATTTCAAAAAAATGATTTTTTTATTTCTAGTTCAAATCCTACATCACGTAATGGAATTTTGGAATTTCAAAAAACATGAGGCCAGTGAAATCCTGTGAGGACATGGACCAGAGATGATTCTCTCACCGTTTTTATTTAGTTGACGGGAGGACAAGTGAATTCATAAGAGTATGTGTATGTCCTACGAATAGGAGAAAGGAATTTGAAACAGCAGGACTTTAGAGTGACTGCCAAGTTTGTCTATGATGAAGACTAGATAGGAGAAAGGGAGAGGGAGGGGAAAGTCCTTGCAAAATTCCATATTGCGCTATTTACAACAAAATTTGCGATAAGTACTACGATACAAGAGAATAAAGTGGGGAGAGGTTGAAAAATGGAAATGAAAAGGCCAAAAATGGAGAAAGTACAGAGAAATGGATGGAAGGACGCCAGGGAGAGAGATTAGCAAAGAAATACGAGAAGAATGTGTACACATGAGACTCGTATGATATTTTCTACTTATTCTTCTCTCTCTCTCTCTCTACTTTAGGGATTTGAGGAGGGATTCGAGTATTTGTGTACATGTTACTTGTATCTGTCTATAGATAAAATGAAGGATAAACCATGGTCCACGCGTAATAAACCTTGTTACTCTTATGTTCAAGCCATAGTTTTATACTTTATTTTATATCATGAAATTTTTCCTCTTTTTCTCTCCACGGAGAAAGTACATAAGAAGGAGGCTGAAAACAATGGGGGTTTATTGTTTTGCTCTTTGTATAATAATTTCTTTGACTATCTGTAGTACATAAGAATAGTCATTCACTATAAAATTACATGGTCTGTATACATCTGTAATGTATAGTCCATAAAGCTTATTGTCACTATACAGATTCTGATTGAATTTCAATGTACTGTCTATCCCAATCTATCCACTGTACAGATAGAGAAAGAGAGGCTCCTGCCATGGATCCCACCATTTATCATACAGATTATGATTACAAACACGAATATATGACGTAATGCAAACTTTTCAAATATACTTTCTCTTTTTGCAATGTATACACCTTAACTAACATGTACAATATCCAGTGTGTGTGTGTTAGGTATTTTATGGCTTGGAAATTGAAATGGACAGTTTCAGCTTTTTCTTTTTTTGGAATTCTTTTTGGAACAAAACACGAAAATCCAGAGAGGACCTTTTGAATAAAAAAAGAAAATGTATTTTTTGGGGAAAAGAAAATAGTCTCTAGTGTTTTGTAGTTTTACTTTTTTTTCTCTTGTTGGAATTTTGTGGTGGAGAATGAGACTAGTGGTGGAGGATGGTTGAGAATTTTGTATTGTATGTGGTTTCAGTTTCTACATAATTTTATGGAGAAAGTATATTTCGACTATTTCGTTTTTGTCTTCAAGTCTCGTACAATCTTTTTACTCTTCCCAGAGTCTTCACACTGGGAGTGAAAAAAGAAAGTCCTGCCACCAAGAGAAAGAGAAAGGGAAGATGTGGCTGGTGAATTGTGTATTCTCAAAAAAAAAGGTTTAAAGGTTGCATGCAGTCCTGTTGTGACAAGTTATTTATGAAGCTCTCATGCATGTGCATCGACGGACGAAATGGAGAAAGTGGTGGAAAATCCTTTACTTTCTCCTCTCCTCCTTCTTCTCACTCTGTTTTTGCTTCATTCTGTAAAATTATTTTCCCCGTCTTAACTTGTTCCTTGTTCAATTTATCTTATTTTCAAATCTTTGGTCCTTTTTCTACCATTTTTTATACGCACACACACAAACCACAGTTGTGTTGAACGTGAGGACTTTTCTGGAGAAAAGACTGTAATATAAATAATGAAATAATTTATAAATAAGCTTACTAAAATTATACAGACCATTCCCATCTGGGGTCTTCTACTTTCCCCAAATTATTTTTTTGAATCTATTTTTTAAACAATGGCTGATTTTACCCCATAAAAATATTTTAATTGAAAAAAGTTAAAATTATTTGAAATATTTAAGTTAAATGAGAGTTAAGAGAATTAATTTTTTTTATATTTAAAAAAAAGAGAAACAGGGACCAAGGACCAAGGGACAATCATTTTCTTCCCCATTGAGTTAATGTTGTAATAATGGCATAGTTGATGGCCATAGCCCTGCCATTTTTTATTTTGTGACTGTTTATCATCTCACATACACGTAGAGATACAACTCTAATGCTCTTAGTTTGTATTTGACGATACATAAAGAGAGAGAGAGAGAGAAAGTGGAAACAAGAAACTGAAATTAAAAGATTTTCATGGCACTCTTCCTCCCAACTAAAATCCTCCCAGCTCAATAAAACTTTAAGAGGATTAAATCAAAGACTTAAATGTGTACACATAAAAGTCATTGAAATCGTCTTTGTCTTCCCTCAATCTTTTGGGTTTTGTTCTCTTTTTTTAAAAAAAATTTCATTTTATTTGGCCTTTGTAGTGAAAGTCCAAATTTCCCGTTAAAAAATGTACCAACATGTAACATGGGAGAGTTCAAATTTTACAAGTTGAAAGATGAGCGTCGATATTAATTAGACAAAGTTTCCCATCAAAAGCGAGGTCTTGAGCGTCTTGGAGAAAATGTCGAAAGTGAAATTCTCTAGTTTTTTTTATAAAAAAAGAGGAGAGAGGTAGAAAGAACCATCAGAGGTTAAAATTTGTAAATTAAATTTGCAACAAGATGAAGACTACCCAAAGAGTGAACGTCATGATGGAAAATGTGCAAGAAGAAGAGTGAAAGTAAAAGAGAGATAATCCTCATGTTTATTTTATACTACAAAATTCTCCCCATGGTTTCTACACCTTGAGTTGTAATTAGATACAAAACATGAGTTTGTAGGGAAAAGCCTGGCAAAAAAAAGATTTAAACTTCTTTCCCATGTACTTTTCTCCTTCTCCTTTAAATTGGCCCATATACTTTTTTTTTTTTTTGAGTTGAGGCTTTAGATTTTGTCTCACTTCTTTGTCACTGCCATGATTGTACTGCATATGTAAAGATATGTAGAATAGTCAAGTTTTTTTTGGACTATATGTACCACAGTTTCTCTATATAATCATATCTTTACCTCCATTGCCTCTCCATCAACATGTCTCCAGTATTTTAATCTTCTTCGTCCTCTCTCTCTCTCTCTCTCTCGTGCAGCCCAGCTCCAGCTCTTTGTCTTTTTATATAAAGTCTGTCTTAAATTGTTGTATTTAAATTGAAACTAGACTGTCTTCACTTTTTCATCTTGTTTCAAAAAAATTCATAGGGAGGAGGGCGGGATGGAGAATGAGTCTCCAAAAAATTCTCATCACTCTCAACTAAAGATATCTCAAGGATATCTGTAATAGACTTTACGACATTTTTTTTTCTTCTTGTGAGTCTTCTCTACTTGTAGTGGGAACATTAGTCTAAAAATTGCGTGGGTATTTTTTCAAGTGAAATCAGTCTATTTTATATACTTGGCTTTATCTTTCCTCATATTTATACAACACGCGTCTTTTTTTATGTAAGGACACAAGATGACGAATTCCCGAGAAAATGTATAAAGACAAGTAGAGTCCATATTAAAGCTTTATAAATTACATGAAACTTTTGAGAGGGAATGTGGTTTGTGGAAATTGGAATGAGAAAATTGTAGAATTCTCCTTCTAGCCCTTATTTTGGTTTTCATGTCTGTTTTTCCTAGTCCAGTTTTTTTTCTGCTAATTCGATTAAACTCTACTTTCATCTCTTAAATAATTTTCTCTCTTCTTGTCAGCGAGTAATTTGTATTAGAGTCTAATACAGATATTTCATCAAAAAGAATTTTAGACTGGGATTAATTAGAAAATTGTTTCATTAACCTGAGTCACACTAAATATTGTCAAAATATGGAGCAGGTTTCTTTTCCCCAGTTTTTAAATGGAGAAAGTAATAGAAATGAAAGAAGAGACCCAACTAAAATCTAGAAAAAGAAGCACAATATTTTATTTTACAAAAATGTAAGCTTTTAGACAAAATAATTTTGACTTTTTTCTACGTTCAAGACAAAGGGGAAGGAGAAAGTCTTCATAACAAAAAAAAAGTTCTTTACCCGTTTTATCCTTTGAGATAAGAATTTAAGATGGAAGATGCAAAATATATAGTCTTTTGCCTGTAATACAATGCACTTACGCTCGTATGCACTTGTTATCTTTATCGATCTGTGAATTAGCTTCTGTCTGTTGTCAGTTTCCCTTTTATTCTCCTTTTTCTCTATTACATTATTATAATCAAGTTTCCATGGTGAATTACGTAAATCAGTCCCGCTTCGTTCCTTCAACTTTCTCCTAGCCCTCCCACCGTCAAATTTACATGGAGGTGATGACACAACAATTCTCCCTTGAATCAAATTACACTAACCTCATCCCTTTCTTCTTTTGTAATCCATCATCCTATAAGAGCGTTATATTAAATTTCATTTTATTTTCTCTACACCTCCGGTCTGTCATGTCCACATTCCTTTATTAAAGGCTAACACAACTTTTCTTAATAATTGTACACTTAAATAACATTTATCATGTAAAGTATAAAATTGTACAAGGGAGACTCCTTTTGGTTACAAAATCTATGAAAGGAGACCATTCTAAATTTTCTAATATTACACAATCTTTTGTTGTCACAACTGGACGGGAGTCCAAGTCATGTGGTTTGGAGTGGAGTGTGTAGGTAAAATAGCCTTTGTCAAAATCCCCTCCAAAAAAGTTTTTTTAAGTCACCAAGTTGACATAATTGCAACAAGAGTATCTTGATGGTGACGGGGGGATTGGAATTTCATCTCAATGTTGTAATTACAATTTAAGACCCCACTTGATTTTCAAAATCTCTCCGGTAGAGGAGAGAGAAAGTTCTAAGTGGATTGAGTGAGACTGATGGTAAGGTCGTGAAGATGCCGCAATTCCACAAGCATAAATGACTTTGCAAAAAGGCATTAGGAATTTTAGGGAGAAATTTTGTGGCTCTCAGATTCCATTAGTTGAACCTGGAGAAACTATCCGGATCCATAGATGCAAAAAAATCGAGTCTACACAGAAACCTATGGTTTATACTGTACTTATAGAGAAGAGAAAGTGTGTGAGATGTTCCATTTGATTTTACCTTTACATCAGACTAGTCTCTTCCTCCCAACTTTCTCCCTGTTCATTGAAATGAGCATTTAGTTGTATGTTGGAACCACACCACTTGGTATCTATTATCACAAAATGGTATCAAAGTTTTTGCACGTACAGAAAAAAAGACAAGAAAAAGGGGACACGGTCTAAGACACTCTTGACTTGGAACACCACCTCAAATCATATGGTATAGCCTGTGAAGAGGACAATTCTCCTATTTTTGTATGAAGAAAAAGAGAGGAGGGGGGAAGGGGTTGAAAAAGAAAATGGGAGAAATTTGTACAAGGAGGAAGGAGGACACGGGCGACATAGCCAAATTCTTATCTATAAAATGGAACCATTTTCCTTGAGAAAAGTGACATCATTCCAGGTTTACTGTCGGCTAAAATTTAATGATCCTCTTCTCAAGTCACCATATTTCATATAGCAACTATCAGCATAATTTTCTATACCACAATTTCAACATGTACACACACACACGTTCATTTGTATATTTGCTATATATATATGTGTATATCTATGATTTCACAACTTCATGCATTTGCTTTCTTATTACTGTCATTGCCATTCCAATCTTTTGAAATTTCCTCCTGTCAGCTTTCCCTTTTCATTTCTATGAGATGCAAATGCTTATAAAAATTGTTTGTCTCTTCTCGCTCAAAATATCCCTCCCTCTCTCTCTCTCTCTCAAAATTATTTCTTTTCCCTTGAATGTACTGACATTTCATATGATTTGTAGATAGAAGCGTCAGCAAATCTCAAAATCATGGGCTGACAATTTTCTTTTGTGCTTTGTACTGTAGGGACTTTCTCCAGTGTTAAATATGATAATACATTAGTGATCCCCATTTATGTTGTCACTGTACAGAAATTTTCACCGGATAAAAGTAAAAGTAAGCCATCATGTACATTGTACGTACAAAAGGAGAGATTTTTCACAGATAAAAAAAATTATTTTAGTGAGTGGGCAGTTCAATTGCAGTTATGTATTATTTACATGACATGTATTTTATGTAAACATAATTAAACCACTATCAACTTTCACTCAACACATGGAATGAATAACACTAAAAAAAAGAAAAAAGCCCGTGCATTATGAATAAAAATTAATAAAATAATGATATTAAATTCTAAACGCTAGACACATTTCAAGAGATACAGTCAATCCCTTCATTCTCCATTTTTTGAGAAAACAAATTATCAACTTTGATAAACTTTGAATATGAACTAGTGACATGGAGAAAGCAAGACACACAGGGGACAGCTGGTAGTTGGTTGGTTCATTAAATTAATATTAAATTCACCAAGTCTCAAAAAAATTTAGAACAAACACATCACATGTGTTGACTTGAACTTCCTGGCTCCTGCCTCGTGGCTATGGATGTACTCGTACATCCATACAAACACAAAGACTCATTCACCAGGCGGTGAGGATCTGGTCGAAATGAGTTCAAACAAAAAAAAGAGAGAATAAAAGTCGATATCGATATTCATGGCAGGGACTGGGAAAAAGAGACCCCAAAAAAATGGAGACTGAAACGTGCTGGGAGATGGGAGGATATTATACAATGACGTATGGCTTGGTACCTGAGCGACGATGAAATTGGGAAGAATGTTATTATCCAAGAGAGCACACACATGCCATGAAGATGAGAATAATTTATTACACCTTATTTTGTAACATGTACATATCTATAGTACAAATTCTACTCTCTTCCTCCTTGACAAACAAAATCCGAGATAAATTACATTCCTTCCCATTAAAATCTCCCCCTGTTTACAATACTCATCCTCTTTTGTCGACTAACTAACTGTACAGATACAAATACGACTGTTAAAATTAATTCTTGACGTACTTGTTAGTACAGCAGTACAGTATTTAGTAGTAAAAAATATTCTCAATAAATTTTGAATCTAAACATTCATGATTAATTGACTAATTATTCTTATTGCCTCACAGGCAATAAGAGCCTGGAGACAGGAGGGAGAGTTTTCAAAAAATAATGAATCATTCAATCTTTCTTTTTTGTATACAATTTCACCAAGACGTTTCCCTAAATTTTACACACTATCTCATACATAAGACACGTCTAGACAGTATGCTGGATACACAGAGAGACTTTCTCTCTCAGAAAGAGTAAAAGTGTGGCGCAACAGAAATTTTTGAGGGCCATTAAAAAACTTTTCTCAAGCTCTCTGTCTTTGCTCCATTTATATCATACGCTTGTAAATGATATGACCGACTCAAGTTTTTTTACGTTAGCCATAGCCATAGCACAGTCAGTACAGTCAAGGATTAGGATTTCAAGAGAGAGAGAGAGAGAGAGAAAGTTGGTCTAAGAAAAAATTCTCTTGAGGCTGCTTCATACTGAAATGAGCACCAGCCCCAGCACCATGTTGAGCCAACAAATCTTTCTCTTTTAAAATTTTCTCCACTTTAATATAAACCAACTAAACAAGACCCTGCATGATGCCTTATTATACGCGATGAAAAATGAATGGAAGGAAAAAAAGGACAAGACTGTTAAAATAAACTCATCCAATTTTTAAAATTTTATTTACAAATCATTACAGTGTGTACAAAGTACTACAAAAACAAGTCTCTCAAAGGTCACATTCTATTTACATAATTTAATGGAGAGAAAATAAAATATAAACTACCCTGTGTTTTGAGAATTTTGAAAAATATGAAAAAGTCAAAAAAAAGGAATATTTTGTTTTATTTTTCCTGACATTCCATGTGAAAAGAAAAACCACAGAAATATAAATTGTATACATTTAAGTTAATTTAAGTTTGTAGAATAAATTAAAATTAAAATATAAAATCAAGTATTAGTAAATGATGGTAGCATTTGGAGAAAATTGGAGGAGAAAGTATAAATAGAGAAATATAACAACCCACCCTTAGATTTGAGAAGGAGGAATAAATAAATTTCTACATAGAAAATTGTATAGGAACACGAAAGCTCATTATGTCAAAGGCGGAGAGTTCAGAGAAAATAAGAGAAAAGCCACGGCTATTATGAATTTGCATGCAAGCCTGTTGTTGTCGTTTTAGTGACTAGGATGATGTTACTTGTGTGTGGTCTCTAGTCTCTTTTTTGGTATAAAACAAGTCCAATTGGACACTACTATTTTCAGCCCTGCATATCTCTCTAAAATGAAACTAATATTCTGGTTACTTTCTCCCATATGTTCAGTACTGGGGGGTTTCAATATGTAGGCTTTGTGGCTATATAATAAAAAACACAAAGGCCGTGGCAACATCAATTGAGCATTTGTCAACATCTACAAAATTAATTTAGAGGACCCAGCGGGCCCCACAAAGTACACACACTCTTCACTCCCAGGACTCTCCAACTTGGCGTCTGCCTCTATTAGGACTGATTAAATTGTAAGTGCAAGTCATTTCTTCAACTCTATGCAACATTTAATTGACATTAAAGATGCTCCTCCTTCTTTTCATCTTATTCTTCCCTCCTTTGTTTTGCTTGTGTGTGTGCTCAAGTATCTGTACTACAAATAATTATTTTGAGGACAAGAATGAGATCAAGTCAATGTTATCTACTAAATAATGAACCTGAAATATTATTGTATTGGTGAAAGCCCTTTCTTAATTTTCAATGGTAGTTTGTAGTCCATATTCAAGAGAAATTGGAGAAAGTAAAATCTAGATGGAATTTCTGTATTCAAATGAAACCCCCTCTTAAATTTTGTACTGGCAGGAGAAAGCATTGAGGTTTTGATTGGATTCTCTCAAAATTTCCTCTCTATTAATTTTTAAACTCTCTCACTTTCTCTCTAATGTACTTTTAAAGGGAAAGCATCAAATTTGTGACAGTGCATAAAAACATGAGATTTTTTTTCAAACAGAATTTACAATATTTTCATAACCACCATATTAATGAAAAGGTGCTTGTAAGAAATTGAATTATTTTTTTTTCAAAGCAAATTTTACATATAATCTAAGTGCTCAATTTTTTAAAACTTTACATTAGTGGCCTAAAAATTTCATGTACCACCATGTATCACCAATGCTTTTACTAGACAAATTTTAAGTCCGTAACTTTCTTTTATATTAAATATTATACATATATAGTCAAACCAATATTTTTAGTGTATCAGTATATGAATTATAAGATACAACGATAAACGATAGGAAGAAAGCTTAAACGTTTAATTTTTTTTGTACCACTTTCTCCGTATTAGGAACAAAGAAAATTTCCAAGAGTGAATGACAATCCCAAAAATTGGTGATGTAGACAGACAGACAAGGTGAGTGTATTTGGAAACGATTTTTAGCCACTTTCTTTTTTTTCTTCAAGTCAGCTTAACCCCAGGTGGTCTTAATTGGGATTGATTTTGAGTGAAAGAAAAAATATTGAAAATTACCCAAAATCACTTTAATTTCTCCACTTTCCCTACCACCACAAAAAATATGTAGAATTTATACATATTTCAAATTGATTTGAAAAAATAAACTAATAAAATTATTGTATTCAATTTTACATTTCTATTTTTATTTCAAAAGAACTTTCAAAGATTCTGGAAAAAAGTAGAAAAATCACATTTACCCAACCCAAGATTCACAGAGAAAGTGAAAGTGGTAATGCTAATAATGAAGACTGGGACCCATTATACATAAGATGGCCTACTTGGGGTTGCCTACCTGAAAATTTTAGTTGAAGTTGGGACTCTCTTTGGAGGAGGTACATATCATTGACAAGGAGAAAATCTTTGGGAGTAAAATCAATGATAGTCATTTTAATTCAGTGTTCGCTATCTATCTGCCAAAAGGAAAAAGGAGGATGAGAAGAGTCAGCTATAATAAATTGTCTCTCTAGTGCCTACTACATTATATACAGTACATAGACACACACAAAACTCACGGTGGGGAGTTTTCTAGAGAGGAGGAAATTGGGAAATTCATTAAAATTAGATTCCAACCCAAATTCTATCTCAGGAGAGGATATTCCCGATAAGATAAAGTGATCTTTTTTTCCCCTCAACTTTCTCCTAGTACTCTTTCTCCTACTTTTTAAAAGAGGAACATTTTGTGGATTGTTATTACAAGAAAAAAAATTGAGCTTCAACAAAATCCCTGTAATAACAAACTTCTTAGTTTATTCCAATTTCTCTTTACTGTTACACTCTACGCTTGTAAGTAATAAAATGAATTCTGCCTTTCGTCTGTTATGGAGATGAATCAACTAATTCATTTTCAATTTTGCTTTTATCTTTTTTGGGGGAATCATATCTGTAAAATTATGAATATTTGAATATGTTTTTTATTTAATTTAATTGCAAATACTATTTTTTATATTAAATTTTTTTTTTTTACAAATAATTTAACTTATAGTTTTGCTCCCGCTTTCTGTGTATTTTTGAGATTTATGAGAATAAAATAAAATATAATTTTTAATATTTTATGTGATTAAGAAACTGTATTTAATATTTAACTAATTTAAAAAAATAATTTATCATGAAGAAAATGGTGAGGTGAATAAAAAAATATGGGCGTTTTTTGGAAAAGTTTCCCATACTTTCACTGGTGAAAGTATGAGTAAGTTGAGCTAGTAGAGCTATCCATTCCAATCTCTCCTATTATTGATTCAGACTCCCCAAGTTGAATTCACTACTGCACAGTCATCTGGTAGGATTTAGAGAAGACGTTTGAAACACACACGAGCTCCTTTTACTTTGAACAAATGTCATCATGTGGCACTTTCATCGCTGCATCATCACCGTCCCTACTTTCACTGGACATTGACCAGTTAAAAAAATATTTAAAGCTAGTTTTGTATTTAACATCCTTGATTCATCCATATAATTTTGTCCACGGTAATTTTCTTTAAAAAAATAAAAAATCATATTTCAATTGTTAAATTAAAAACTTTCACTTAGAAAAAAAATATTAAAAGTACCATCTAAATAAAAATAAATTCATGTGACATGTACTTTACTCCAACAATAAACTTTAGAAAACGGAAATGTTGGTGGGTAAAGTGTTACTCTAGCCATTTCAAAAGTAAAAGTTGACAAAGAAGTGAAAGTTACGTTGCTTTCTTCATCGTTTATCAATTCCGATCACTATGTAGAACCACACTTGAGAAACTTTCACAGTACGACTAGAGAGAACGAGGGTGATGTGGGATGTACAGGAAAAAGGGGAAAGTAGAAAGTGAAAGTAGACAAAGAAAAAAAAGTCCCATGATTCATGAGTTATGAAGGCTCCCTATTTTTTTTTTGAAAAAAAAGAAGTGCCAATTTCTTATGCTAATACTTTTTTCTTTTGAAGTTGGCCCCACCTTACTTACACTGGGCCACGAGATTCAAAGATTCTGAAGGACATTTATATTTCTCTCACTTCTCCATCCTTTATTAGCTTTACACTGCACTGCATGAGGTAAAAGAGAGAGAGAAAGCTCACCACAAGATCTGTATCGGTTCCCTTTCAAAAATGTTTGGTTAATAAAAAAGAAACTCATGTACCTAGTTTCAACACAAAGTATTTGTACAGACTTTCACTCTTGTACATGTACCTTATGATGCAATAAAATGAAACCCTCCACTTTAAAAGGACTATAAATGGTACTTTCTCTTTACAAAGAAATTAAACAAACTTTTCATGTTTCCAAGAGGAAAAAAAAGGATGATCATCTTGTGGTCTCGTGGACATCATTTTAGGCAGAAAAAAATGTACATATATTTTTAACATTCACAACTTTTCATCTTACTAGTTGTGTCAATACTCATTAAATTTTCTCATGGCCAGTTATTTTTTTCTACAAAATAAATTACAAACTTCACCATTGGCGGTCTTGTAGGCCGCCACTTACAAAGTAAGAGGAGGGGAGACTACTTTTAAAGAAAAGAGAAAATGAGATGGAGGCTCTGGGGTGAGAAATAGTTTCAAAGCAATTGACATCAACTCAACTAAATTTGAGGGCAAAAAGAAAAAAAAACCTCTTGGAACACATTATTAAGACCTTTGAAAAATTTAAGCTATCCATCCATACGACATCAAAGGAGACATGTTTTTTTTCTACCCCTCACTTTTAATACCTGAAATGTGTACAAAGAAGAGAAAAAAAAGAGGAAATGTCGAATTGGGATCCTTTTGAATACCTCCCCCCCTCTCCCCCTCAACATAATTTTCACTGACAAGAAAGTTTTAAAGAACGTAAACATACTTTAATGGATACTAACCAAAAAGGATCTCTCAAGATGTGTTAAGTAGGAGAGACACTACATTTATAATACATATGTGTTGCATATGTACGTGACATTTTACTTGAATTTTGGAAACGTTTTCTACGATCAAGAGAGAGAGAGAAAACCGCAAAATAAAACCATGGGACCATGTATTATGCATCCACCAGTTTGTCACCACTCTTGCCTCACACTTTCTCTCTCTTTCTCTTATCTGTAGAGACAAAGAAAAGTGTCCTGGGTTCTTCTTACTTTTTCCTCATTCGATAACGAGAGAGAGAGAGGGAGGTGAGAATGAATGGAATGCAGTGGAGGACGTGAAAGTTGGGGAATTTAGAGCACAGTCGCTTACATGGAAATATGTGGACGTGACGGATCAAATTTTCTGAGTGATCAGACAAGAGGAGATTCAAACACGAACATATGTGTTACCCCCCTCCTCCTCCTCCCCCTCACTTTCTCTTCACCATCCTTCAGTTCTTGAACAAGACTACGAGTATGCACATTTACAACTCTATGTGAGGACCCATCTCTCTCATGCCACACAGACAAACTCAAGAAGAAGACGAGGGCTAACGCCAATTCTTCTTCCTCATCCAACCATTTATTTACTCTTTTGATCGCACACGAAAATTCTATGTAATGCCATCCCTCCTCTTCCTCACCCATTACTCGCACGCGAACAGCTAACTATTTATAGTGAAAGAAGGGCCGTATTTCTTCTCTCTCTCTCTCTCTCTCTCTCTTCATCCCCCACGGCATCAACAATACCACAAATCCTCATCTAAACTTTCAAAACATAAGCCATGAACGATAGCTAGTCATTAAAGAACAATGTCCCTTTCCCTCCAACTTTCTCTCTCTCCTTGCTCTATTAAACCATCTCGAGTGTCAATACAACAATTTTTTGCATACTCTTTTATTTTACCACATGTACTTTCTCCATCCCCTCTTGTATCTGTTCTTTCTTTTTTTATGTTTAAAGGGAGTGGAAATGATTTATTGTTTTACTGTCGTCCAAGAATACATGAGAATATCAAGTAATGTATGGGAAAAAATAGTCATGAGACGTTTTTCATCACCTTTTGTCAAAATTGTCAAGAAAAAAAGGAGTTTTGTGGGGTGGGTCCTTTTCATTTTATAAGTAAAAAAATGTAGACAGAGAGAGGTCATTTTTCAAAAAATGCAATTGCAATTCTGTCGTTGGAAATGAAATATAGAAATAGTTTTTCTTTTCATTTAAATTAAGAGTGAGTTATTTTCAAAATTTTATTTATTTCTTTTTCCAGTTTTTTTGGGGTCAAAGAAATTCTAGTGGGGGACTGGTGGAGTTCAAGTACAATTGACCTTTATAAATTTTTACGTGGAATGTACATAATTTTTAGGGTTAATTTTTAGGACAAGAGATGGAGATGTAAATTGTAGAATTTGTTTATGTAAGAAATCTTTTTAAAGGTAACTATGAGCCAACATAGTAAAATTATAAGGTTGTCTCTATTTCAACAGAGAATTTACTTAATCATTTAATTTAAATTACTTCTCCCTACTAGCAAATATCATTTTAACCTCATTAGGATTCAATTAACAAAACCTCAATGTTTATCTGAGAAACCTTAAACTCGTTAGCATTGAAATACAATCTCCTTAACTTTATACTAAAACATTTCTACATTTATTATCAGCTTAATATATTCAAAAGACACTTCCTCTCATTTAAAAACCAATACAAAATCTTTTAATTTAAAAACAGAAAATTAAAATTTTTAATTATATCAATACAAATTTATGAAAGGTAGATAAAAAAATCTTAATCTTCGCGCTGAACTAATTTAAAGTAATATCAATTCATCGTACAATAAAATATGTAAAGGGTGAAAGCGTCTAAAGAAAAAAAGACTTGAGGCATCTCCAAATACATATGGAGAGAAAGCAGGAGAGAGTTATCTGTACTGGTGTAAGAGTCCAAATGATGACAAATTTATTCTAATCTCTTGATTTTGGACACCATGAAAGTGAGGGACGCAGTGGGATTTAGAGAAGGAGAAAAACCACAAGGCGGAAAATCTTTCTCGTGCTTTCTCACTCTCTCTAGAGAGAAAGAAAGTGTGTGAAGTGAGAATGGGGAGTGTAATCGTATTATGTACTAATCATAAGTAAAAGTAAATGGGAGACGATGACTAGGACTACGACTTAGTCATGTCGAGTTGGTGTTAGAAAGGGAGAAAGGCATGAAAGAGAGAGAGAGAGAGGGAGAGAGAAAGCGGAGACAAGACAAGTGTCTTGATTCCTCCTCTCAATGTCTTTGTCTTTATAGAGTCCCCATCCACATCCGAAGGAAGAGACTTGAGAGGAGTCCCAAATTTAGGAATGTAGATTCTCTCCTTCCTCTGTCGTCTTTTCAATCCCCCCATGTCTTCCCTCGTCCTTGTTCTTGTGTAAAGGAAAAAGGGGAAGAGTTTAGTAGTTAAGCGTCTAACAATTTCCCCTCAAACGAACGTGGCGTTGTGACCACGACAAAAACAGAAAATTATTCTTCAACTTTAGAACACTTTCTATCCTCATAGTCTCCTACCCCTTTGTCAATCTTACTTTCTCTCTCCCTCTCTCCTTTTACATATATACACTTTCACTTGTTTGTACTTATAAGAGAAAACTGAACAGTAGCAGAAATGAAAGGTTTACCCAAGTTGAACTTTTTACATTTTCCTTCCTTCTTTAGACTATAACCAAAAAAACAAGGAAAGAAAAGAAAGTTGACTATAAAGAAGATTCACTGTATAAATCAAGCATTCAGCAAAGACAAATTTACTATGATTTAAATCAACGTCAAATTAAACAGATTCTTATACAGTACAATCACAACTAAAGCTATTTACTAGAGTGTCTCTCTATTTACAAAAAATAAAGTTTTCTCCTTGTTTTCTTTCAACTCATCATAAACTCTACATTCTATTATAAATATGTATGTATGTACAACATACACCATAGGAGAAAGTTAGTATGGAGCTACTTAATTTTACAAATAAATGTTGTTCTGTATTGTGCAGTCAGAAAAAAAGGGAGAAAACTAAGCTATTATTACATTGAACATTATTTATGGTACATTAATGTAAGTGCGAGTGGATAGGCTTTGGCTTGGCTCGCTGTGACAAATGTGAGACCAGACATTGTCTTGAGTTGTGCTCAATCCTCATGAATAATTTAACATTGGAGACGTCAACTGTCTCTCTCTCTCTCTCTCTTTCTCCGATTCCCCGACTTTCTCTCTGTACCTCCTTTTGAGTCTGATGAAGCGCGTATTCAACTCAAATTCCAATCTTTTCTTCTAGTTTCAAAGACATATATCTCCAACCGTGTGCTATGTCCCTCCACAAGGAAAAATCCTGAGGATTGTCGAAACCATTTGAATGACTACTAATAGGGGTACCCTTATTAAGAACATGGCTGGTGGATTAAATATTCCTTTTGTCATTACATAAACTCTAATCAGTCATTGTTTCCTACCCTGTCATTTCACTTTTTCCCATGTAATTTACTTCATTTAACTTTCTCTTTCTATCTTTTTTTTTTATTGATTACTCTCATTTTTTATATTCATTGTTTTTTTCAACTAAAAATTCTACTGACAGTACAAGTACAGTCATTAAGATAATACATAATCACAATTATTTTTTTATTGATTGATCCAATTTTTAAGGTGTACACTGTACACGTGTCCGTTTCCCTTTTTAAAAAAAGTTTGCTTTCTCTCTATCTCTCTTACTAGAAATACAATTAGCACACAGATATTACACAGCTATGAGTATCATAGTTAGTGGGTCCAAATGGTAAAAGTTGAGAGTAATTTAATGATAAATACATGTAAAATGTATTCACAAATTAAGCCTGTATGGTTACAGTTAAAAACATTAGGAGGGAAACATGAAAGAGAGAAAAGAGAAAATTTAGGCTAATTTGAATGGAATTTGACAATTGTTCTAATTTCCTCTTGTATCATGGGGACGGGCATTAAAGGCTAGTCATGGGAATGACTAAACCCGAGAGATTTGAGTGGTAGGACTAGAGAAAATGGTGGGCTGTCAATGTTAGTTGTTCCTGTGTGTACAAAAGATAGTCTCAGGGGGGACTAGCCCCAACAAACTCTGAAAGGGAAATGGACTGAAGAAGAGAAAGCAGGGGAAAGAAATAACGACCAAAATCTGTGATTACTGTCTTGTGTGTGGGTAAAATAGTGGGAAAGTCTTGTGGGGCGGAGGAGATTTTGACTCGAGTGGTGTCCTTTTATTCCTAAACCACACATGTGCCATTTTGCCTCTTGTGCAAGCAAAAAATCTACTACAATGGATTATTTTACTGTAATGTAGGAGAGTACTCTAGTAAATACAAAATGAGTATAAAAGAGCCAAGACTTAGCGACAGCATCATTTCTTTACACCATCAGTGCCATGAGAAAAAGTTTTTTTCTTTTTTTTTTGTAAAAGACAGCAAAGTTCCAAGTTTTTCGTCTTCTTTTTTTTTGCTTGCTTTTCCTTATTTGTACTACTCAACGTTCAATTGTGAGGCTCGACTATTTATGACATAACTGAGTACTTTTCCTCTTCTTTTTTACCGATTGTCCCTCTTACTTTGTTTGCAAATAATTTTTACTACACAATAGATTATGTAACTTGGGGTTCATGTACTAAATGTGTCCATTTATTTATTTTGCAATTTTTTGCAACCTCCCAGAATCCAGATAGCGGTACCTATCTCGTAAAATATTTTTTTTTTAGAAAAATAGGAAAATCACAAGTAGCTACAAGACATCTGTCGCCTCCCCACGACTGTCATTTGTTTGTACAAAATGTTTACAAATTAAATTCCAGTTAAGCAAAAAAAATGAGGAAGAGTCATTGACGTGTTTATTCTTTTTTTTGTGAGATGAATTTCACTTTCTCTCACTTGTGAAAAAATGTTTCCTCATTTTCTTTTGTCGGCATCAAAGCACAGCTGTAATGCAAAGTTTATGCATCTGGTCACCAACTGTTAGAATCTGTACGATGCCGCCATGCAAAGCTTTTTGAGTCAAAATTTAGCGTCACATTCTGAGTGTACACTAATAGATTTGAAATGATGGAAAAATTTCATGAAAAAATTAGTGACTCTGCCATGGGAACACACACACACACAGACAGAGAGAAAATAGTCTCGCCAATTGAATCATGCTCTGTCGCATTACGAAAGTGTACAAGAGAGAAAGGCAAGAGGGGGGTAGTCATAAAATCATTAGCGTTTCATCCTTTGTAAATGTTTTTGAGCTCACTTATTACAAAAAGGAAGAGTACAGTTGTAAAATGAAACATGGCAAATGTGGACTAAAGAGTGAACAAAAGATAAATGAAGGAATGGGAAAAACCCTCCCACAACTTGTAACGTAGCCAGGTAGTGTTTCATGATCATCAAATGGAGGATTGAACCTTAATTAGAGTACAAAGACTGTGGTTAAACAAGGGAGAAAGCTTTCATGTCACGTGTAGCAAGACTTTCACTCTCTGCACTCTCAACTGTATAAAGTCAAGGTTGAATAACCGCACGGGAGTTGTGGTACGAGGAAGGTACGTCAGTTGAGTGGACGGTCGACCAAAAAAGTTTGATGAGAGAAATTTTACACTGAATAAATCCACTTGACTATCACTAACTTTATTTGGGATATGATCAATATAGTGGGAAAATATATATATAAAGTTGGGAATATGGCACAAAATTAAGGTCAAATATATTGAGTAGAGAGTAAAAGGAGTAAGAAGAAAGTGTATAGACTTGGATTAATGTAATTAACACTTGTTTTTCTTATGAATTTCTTATTTAATCAAAGCACAGTTGACTAGAATCAAGAATGACAGAGGAAATTTTCTTTTGATATTATCAAATGAATCAACTCTTTTCAATCTTTTACATAACCTCCCGTTCTTCTTGGGAAACCGATGTCACGCATCATGAGCTCTAGACTCAGCCTCACTAGTCTGGGTTTTTGTTTGTGTAAGCGTTGGGCAGCTAAAATTTAATGGAAGCTTAAGTATACAAAAATACTTGTATGTATTGTATAGTAAATTCTTTCTTTGTCCAAATTTATGTACAGCTATCCCTTATGTGGCCCTCTCCCTTTATTTTTCTCGGAAATCAAGTTGATTGTGGAAATACCCATGAAATCCCCTGGAAATCTCCAACGTTTTCTCATTTAACTCCCTACAAGTCACGAAACGAGGTCAACCAACATAGACAAAACAGCTCTAAAAGCCTTTTTAAAAAATCTTTGAGATTTAAAAGTACATTGTACCTAAAAACATATTTTTATTTAGAGGAATAAAATTGACGTGAAATGTTAAAATATGTTATGCTTACATGATTAATACGTAAAATTTTATATTGGATCAATTTTATTTTAAAGTAAAAATTAGAAATGGAGTATGGTAGGTATTTTGTTCATGGAATAATAAATTCATTTTGGAAAATTCCGATCCTTCTAATTGAACAAATAGAGATGAGAAAAGAGGAAAATTGTCAGAGTAGTGAGAATAGTTAGACAACCTGCCTAATTCATATGTCACATGCATCCATTAGAATCTCTCTAGAGTCAAACTATTTTCTCTTCTTTTTTTACTCTTTTGTATTTACCCAAGAGGATCAACTTTTTGGGTTTTTTTGTGTTCTCTCATTCTTTTTTCTCTCTCTCGTCTCTTGTCTGTGTGTACATCATGGTAGACAAGTAAGAGTAACCAAATTGTTAAATAAAATATTACGAGTACACTTCCACTTTCCTGCACACAATTTACCATGTAATTTGTATCTCTACCATTAGTACTTTCACTTTTACGAACTTTCTTTTATTTTAAAAATTAAGGCTGAATTATAGACACTCTTCTACAGTTCATAATAATTTGTTTTGTAATAATAATTAATTCAATTTAGAAATGATAAATATTTTAAACAAAATATTTGGTTAAAATGACAATAATTAATTTAATTATCAGAACTAAAAAAAAAGTATTTCATCTCAATGAACAAAATTAAATGGGACACTATAATTACGAACAAAACTTTCTCCAGAATTTGTATTGGCTAAAAAAAATTACTGATAGTGAGGATCTCTGTGCCAGCAATTTTTTGGACCATGTATCATGAAAAAAAGGGGAAAAAAGAGAAATCATTCAAGTTCATTACCCACCAGTCTCAATTGCCAAGAAGAAGAAGAAGAAACCAATTCCAACGGCATCCACGACCCGTACTTTTTTTATAACTATAAAAAAAGAGAGAGATAAGGTTTGTGCATGGATCTCTGTATTATTAGTACAAGATTACTTTGGCTTTTCTTGATTTCTATTCCCCTACATTTTTATCTTCATGGGGTTACCAGGAATAAGACTAAAGCGGAAGGGGAGGCTTTGTCCTATTTTCCAGAGCTGTCTCGCTTACCTGCCCCTCCTCCCCCTTGGGTTTTAGTCCTTATCATAGAAATGAGGGAATATCCGTAAAGTCTTGGAAAATATAAATAGAAATATGTATAAGAGATGGTTCCAAATATAAACCTGCATGAGTTCAAAGACTACCACCATGATGGTGGTACCATCAACACATGTTGGACTTTCCCCCATCATTTTTAACAATTGAATCACACAACTCAATCTCATGTTCAAGTGACGACGAAACAAGAAATTGAGGCCTTTAGTTATGAATAAATGAAAATCTTCTCAACTCTCAACTTTATTTGACAGAGAGAGAAAATTAAAAATTATTGTAGTGAGTCTCGATAAAGCCTCCCACGGTCGTGTGTCATTGACAAACTCATTCAAAAAGAAGAAAATTAAGAATCAAAGTTTTTTTCCCATTGTGCTTAGACAAAGAAAAAATTCATATAAGGAGAATTTCAGCTTATGAAAAAAGTTTGTGGAGGGTCGAGGTTGAGAAAGTGGATGCATAGCTTTCTCTCTATATATATATTGTAGATAAATAGATTATTCAAAGATAAAATTGATGAATGAGATTTCATGAGTTTGGGCTTTCTCCTTTCTCCAACTCTTAAAATGTTTTTCTACTGACTCGTGACTCTGACTATGGTTGAACAGGGAAAATTATCCTCAACTAAAAGAGTTTTTTTTCACACTTGTGAAGATAAGTGGCTTAGCCATTAATATTAAGGCATGCATTGGTTGGATTCATAATCGATTGTGGGAATGTCTTGGAATTTCAAATTCCAACTTGCAGGGAGAAAATCTTACCAAGAATTTGGATTTTCACTTTCTTTCTCTCTCAAGATTGTAGAGAAAACTAAAAAAATATCAAGAAATTCTTTCACTGCTAACTGTTCACATGAAAAAATTCATTTTACAAGAGACTAAAAATGGAGAGAATTCATTCTAGACAAATCTTTCACAAAGGTTACAAAAATAGAAGAATCGATGACATGCCCTTAGGTGGGTAAAAGATATTGGTTGATAATCAAGGATAGAACCTTAATGAAAAAAGATGGACCAAATTATTGCTTCTTTTTTTTTAGTCTCACTTCTTGTTTCAATCTCACCCGATGGATTACAGGTCACACATCGTTAGACAGAAAAGAATTGGTCTTACGTGGTCTGACAAGAGAAAAAGATACAATTAAGATTTACAAAAAAAATTGCCCACTCTTCTAATGAGATCTCGAACAATTTTTTTTCTGCCACTATCTGTATTCCACAGGTGAGGCATTTCCAATGTGTAAAATGGTGGAAGAGAAAGTAATGATGTCACTTTTATTATTTTCTTGTTGTCTATCTGACCTTTGACTCCAAAATGTTTGTCTTAGTGGAGTGTAACAGTGTAAAATGATATTTGTAAAAAGGATTGAAAATTGTCTCTATGGAAGTTGTTGGACAGTCAAGAGAGAAAAAAGAAATAAAAAGAGAATACAGAGAAAGTGGAGGGGAGGGAGTGGCTAAAAAATAAAAATAAAAAATGTTCCAACGATTTGGCTTCAACTTGTGAAAATCACGTTTTATTTCCTGTCCTTATTCCATTTCTCGTCAGAGTGGTCACATCCATGGCCATGGCTGTTTGAAAAGGATAACTCGATTTCTTGTTCTAGCTCTCTAGCACTTTGTACCATTTCATTCTCTTTTCTTTTTTTACTTTCTCTTCTACAGAAAATATGTTCAAGCCTACATGGTCCATTGGTCATTGTGTGTATCTTTTTTTTGTTGGATAATCGACCTACTCTTTCCTTGGACACTTTCTCCTCGTTTTTTTTGTATCAACTTACTTTCTCTCAATTTTTTTTGGATCGGCAATAAAGCAAGCCAAGCTGCACCTAAATTATTGACAGCAATAAATTTTCTGGATAAAAACTAAAAAAAAAACTTGTGTCATCTTTTCACGTAGGAATGTGTCCTTATGTATACATAAAAGAGAAAGCTGAACCTGTCAGCCATGATTTTCTTCAGAAAATAGAGCGGATTTTAACTTGTCTTATTTTTTAGGTAGTACAAACAATTTTTTTTTTGAATTGTTATTCAACTTGGTTTCTTTTCAAATTTATATAAATTCTTTAAAACTTACAATACAAAACACATTAAATTGTAGTTAGTGACAGAATATTAAATAAAATTTAACTCAAAATATTTATGATATCATTCAAAATTAAGTGTTATGATCTGGATGCTCTGAAAGTACAAAAATGATGATGATGACGATGAGGATGGTAAATGAAATTGATGATTGATTTAATGAAATGACGTCAATAAGTAATTATGGTGGCAAGATGATTAATAAAATGAGATTAAATGTTTGAAAAATGTACTTACCTTCCATGACGGCATAAGAAGTCCTGCTGTAGATTCTCCTGTAAGATTTTTACTGGTTGAGCTGGTGGCTCCATAATTTTGCATCTGTCCAGACAGGATCTTTTGAGTGTAGGAACTTCCAGCCTGGAAGGCAGAGCAGCTTAACCTCATATCTGTCCCCTGTAACAAATTAATTGAATAACAAAAAGTCAGGGTAATTTCATGTCTCACACACACACAAGAAAGAGAGGCCTCTCTTGTAATCATTTGGTTCAGTCGTTGACATTGTCCATGACAAAATTAGAGACTCCCCACAAACCCCGCTCTATTGACTTTAGCCACGAGTGGAAGGTTACGTTGTAATACACTTTAAAACTGAGAGAGAGAGAGAGAGATTTTCAACGAATATCTGTACATAGCAGGAGGGAGGAGGGATAATGTAATAGTAATTGGGGAAGAAACTGGAGGCGAAAAAGCAAAGTGTGGATGTGAGACTCTGCTTTTCATGTGACAGTTCAAATGAATGAAATGAAAATGTCCATTAGGAAATGAGGATCATTGTGTCTATCCATAAGTTCGTGTTTGGGTTTGGGGAGGGAGAGGGAAGGGAACTGTAAATGATGATGAGGTAAATTCACATGGACCTCTCTCTCTCTCTTTAAGTTAACTAACGGAAGTGTAGATGTAAATTGACATGGGAGTAAATGGTACTTGAACCAATGTTCATGCATGAATTCCTACAAAACCCCACAGTCTGATTTCATTTCCTCATTCTATGAACCCTACAGCACCCTATCCTTTAATTTACTCATCAGATTAAATTTCACATTCCCTCTTATAAAAGTTTATATTCATTTTCCTCCTCCTCCTCTTTCTTACTACCGTGAGTTACTTATCTGTACATATTTTAAAATGTCTTCTTGTGTGCACCTTTAACTACAAAATTAATTACAAAATTTCAACTCTTACTCCTCCATAATTATTTTACCAAGCTAAAAAATTTGTGACTGACTCATTCCTCTTAATGTTTATTGATAACTGCCTCTACTCTTACTCCTGTACTTATACCTGTACAAAATTGTATGTCAACTGCCGGGAACTGGTACCGGTGCCGGTACGGTTACCGTTACACGAATGTATTTAAAAAATGATGGAACGGGGAGAATTTTAACACTTTTGAAAAAATAAAGTAGCATCTTAATTTAAAACAAAAATTTACGACTCGAGAAAATGAAAAAAAGGTACTCTCTCCCCTTTTTCTCCATGCCTCGAGTTATTTTCCTTTTTTACGTGTAGTTGTACGTGTAGTTAGTTTGAAGGTAGAGGTAAAAAAACATGATAATATTTAATATTTTTTTTAAAAAAAACTGAATTCCTTTTAGGGCAAGAAATCTTGAGTTTTGAATTACATGTCAAACAAAAATTTTTGTCTGTGGCAGAGTATCATCAGTCTATGATTCTTTAGTCAAAAGTACCTACTCAAATATTCCATAACATTGAATAGATCCTTAATATTGACACACGAGTGAGTTTGAACCAATTTTTTGAATTGTATCCCTCACTCTCTACAGATTTACTTGTACCTTGTACAAACCAAGTAAAAATGATAAGGATCATCATCATGTGGCCTTGTACATATAAATGTAAATAACTATGTAAAATATAATCATGTTTATATTATAAGCCAACGAGAAGATTAATGAGAGAGAGACTCAACTCTGTCTCATTGAGATGTTGACTCCTGGCTTTAAAAATTTTTGTGCCTCGTGTGTAAAATACGAAACAAGATTTTCAATGATGTTGATGCCTCGAGCATTTATTTACTTATTTCAAATAAGTAGTTTCAAACTCTTCCTCCATCATGAATCATGATCGACACTAGTTCTCTCTCTTGCCATTAATAAAGAGTATAAAATACATGGTTTTATATTTAGTAGGAATTGAAATTGAAAATTTTAGATAGCCTACAGCCAACAAGAGGAGGAAAAAAATTGGAGGTTGCTCTTCATCTCAATTGAAACTTGTTTTGTAACTTCTTTTTTTTCTCTTCACTTTTAATTTCCCCTCCCTATTTTTACACGGAAACTGAATGAACCAGTGAAAGTTTTCTCCCTTCTCTGTACTCCGTACATGGCCTCCAGTTGTTGAGACTTCTCTTGGTAAAAAATTTGTGCACAATTGCAAGCCAACAGAGTCAAGAAAATGTACTGGGAGGGATTCCAAGAAAAAGTGTTGGAGCTCAGCAAAGACATGAGAGAGAGAGATAGGAAAAGGGAGGATTGATTATCAAGAAAAAGACCAAGACTGGCGGCTAGCTTCACCCAAAATTGGGATAGTTGGGATTGCAAGTTGGTACAAAATGTATAGAAAATAGTTTTCATGGATATGGGTAATTGATGTTCATGAGAAAATGGTCAAGATGGTTGCCAAAATCAAGTCCAATTTACACACACACAAATGAACCCTCATTCTTCCTTTAATTCCAAAATTAAAGGCAAAAAGCTCTCCCAATTTTCTCACCCCCTTTATCATTACAATGACCTCTCAAATAAGTTATGTGGGGTGCTAAAAAACACTAAAAATGATTTTTTTTATTAACTCTACTCCTTTCTCTTTCATGTATAAGAGAAAGTCCACAAAAAAGAAGCATTGTACAGACTCATATACAATATAAATGACCATCTCTCTATGTTTTTTATAAGATTCATTCTTCTGTAAATAATTTGAAGGGAAGGAGATGATCCAATAATAAAAATATTGGTCAAAAACTATTCAACCGTGATTCCATGAATGGGATTTTGAAGGGGGGACTATAATTTTTAATATTTTACAACGTTTTTCATGTCCACTTTTTTACAAATGTACGCACACATCCCACATACATGTATGTCTGTATATGAATATTGTGGATCTATAGAGACACAAAACTCTTGAGAAATATGGAGGGGGGACGAGAAATGGCAAAAAATTATAATGGCACCCTTCAACTAGAATGAATTCCCTGTTAGCAGGGAATTGTGTAGCAAAAGGATGAGACTAAACTAGGATGAAAATATTGTGTTGGTGAAGAGGATCATCATCTTGATTTATGAGGATAATCGAAAAAAGAAAAATCCTCTTACAATTTTAGACAGCCCCATACACCAAACCATTTTTTTTGCTCTCTCTCTCTCAAAGACTTTGACCCACAAAACATATGTACAATGGCTTTCCCCCTCAGTCTCAATGCCTCTGTATTCTTGTCATCTAAAACTTTCTCTTCTTTTTTTGGTTATTCTCATTTTCTGCCATGAACATCATGAAGTACATTGTACAAAGACTTTGTTCATATCCGTGGCCATTTATAACTGCATTCTAGTTCCCATTCACTAGAAGAAAGAGGAGGGATGAGTAAAAAAGGATGGATTTAGTTAAATTATTTTTTTTGTCATTGTGATTTGTGTGGTTACTGGTTGGCATGAGAAAAAATTGTACAAGTACAAGTGGGTTCTATTTTAACAAGGATTTTTTTACACAAAAATAAAAAAAGATTTAAATTATGAGGAACATGCCATTTAATTTACTAAATTTCATTGTAAAATATGGCAGATATCTGTACATAATGTACTCGTTCTGTAAATTATTTAATTTATTTTATTAAATGAATTTTTGTGTAATGATTTATCAAATATTTTACTAATTGTAAGTAAGAAACCAATTTAAGAAAGTAATATTACATTAGTTATAATTTGTGGGTTTTTTTTAAAAAAATGAGACTCCCATGCTGAACATGGTGAGTGTCTCATTCTCTAAAAACGAGTTTTCAACCACAAGACGAGATAAGACCATAATCTCCAATGTCCTGGGAAGAGAAAACTAAAGTTTTTGGTGAAAGTGAAAGTGTGAAAGTGAGAGAAAGGAGTAGGGAGTTGAAAATGGCTCAGAGGAAATTTTTTTTTTTAGAAAAAGTATTAAAAGTTGTTAAAATCCCATTCGAGGATGGAAGTTATATAAAGAAAAATATAGAGAAAAAGTGTGAGAGATGGAGAGGAGAAAGTAGCATGAGTTGTGCACCGTCAGAGCACATGGCGTGTAAGAATGAAATATAGAGACATAAACCAGATGGAAGGACATGGAGACGAGGAACAGAGGGAGAGAAATGTGGAGGAACAAAAGCCAGTCAAGTTTTCCTTGAATGTGAAGTAGATACGTACACATTACATAGATTTTAGTTCAAGCCCTTGTTGAAACAGAAAAAAAGAGGAAGAAGCCACATGTTCTTCCACCGGAAATGCTCACGGAAGCAATGAGGAAAAAAAACTATTCTCTTTTCTCTCTCTCTCTCTCTCTCTCTTTACCCTCAAAAAACTATTTTGCCTTCTCATCACATTCTCATCTTTTATAGAACATCACAATGTGTTCAAGTACAACACAACTTTTTCTTCTTTTTTTCTTTTGGGAGTAGACCAACACAATTTTATTTATGGCTCTCTTTTCTTTCTATTACTTTCTCTCTTATTGTCTTGTACGTACAGTGCATTCTAATTATAATGACAATCTCCGTCATTTCATTTTCTCTCTCTCTCTTTCTCTCGTCACTTGGAATGACAAATTGGGAGAAAGTGATGTCATAAAAATTGATTTTTATTAAAGATAAACTTGTTAACTTTTCCTTTTATTTTACTCATAATTTTACTAGTTATAAACGGCTACTCTTTGACACAATATACTGAATCAGTATCAGTATAATTAAAATTAAAATTAAACAAATTAATTTAACAATGATAAAAATTATTTTCTCTCTACAATAAATAAGAATAATTTTGGCTGTAATTGAGCCAAATAATAATTTCAGCTGGTGAAATAAAAAATATTTGTAAAATTTTAAAACCATCTGCCAAAAAATTAAATCTATTTTAAGATTTAATTTTCTCAATGATCTATTCATAATTATGAGTTAGTTAACTAACAAAAAAAAAGTCTTTAAATTAAATAAACTTTCAAGGAAAATGAAAACATAGACGATGACTTTACAATTTTCTTTATAAAAAAATTAGAAAAAAGCAACTCACAGGAAGCTATTTTTTACTGTGTGTAATATTCAGCTCCACAAAATTTTACTTGTAATTCCTCAAGGCTTCGTTTGGTTATAAAGAGAAAGAGAGAGAGAGAGAAAATGAAGGGCTGATGATAACTTCATGAAGCTAAATAACTCTGCTTCAAAGTACACAAGAGATTATGGTGAATAAAAAAATATTCAAGTAAAAGTCTTGTGTAGTCCAGTATTTATAATCAAATTTGAATAAAACGGCTAGTTCTTATTTTTTACATGGATGGATGAAAGAGAAAGTAAGGAAACTTATTTTTTTAGCCTGGAAGATTTGAAATCTCAAGTTTAATACAAAGCACCAAAAATTATTATTCTAGTATCTTGGTCTCCTCGCTGGAAGGAAGATGATGGAGCGAGAGAGAGCGAGAGAATCTTATTTTTCAATCAAAAAAACTCCAAAATCCCAGTCACGTGAGTATCCCAATGGAATTATTCTTTTACCTCTCACACAAAATTTATTTGTTCTATAAAATTGAACATGATTGAGATTGAGGGTTCTCATACAAGAAAAAAAGAATCAATGTGCATTCTGCATCACTCACAAAAGACAAAAGAAAAAGCAAAAAGAAATAAAAACACGTTCCACGCTCAAAGGCAAATAAACTAGAGAAGAAAACTCTATTGAGTGATCTAAAGGTCAAATGAATTTTTATTAAAAAGTTGAGTCAAAATAAATCCCAACTTTATCTCTCTCTTTCCTTTTACAAAATGAAATGATTGATAAAAACAAAATCTTTTGTAATTAAACTCCAATACTAATCATCCAATAACTTTATTTATTTTCTCTCCACCAGCACCAGCACAAGCATAGTACATAAACTAGACAAAAAAAATTGAGGGAAAGGTGAAAGTGGTTTTTTCCCATATAAAGTGAGTGTTGCTGTACACAAAAATGCAAAAAAAACCTCTTGTGATTACTGTTTTGTATAGCCAAGAGTTGTGGACAGGGGAGAGAAAGTTAGGGTTTATCGGTAAACGAAGAAAGATTTTGAGAGGATTTGTTCTCGTCATTCTTTCCTGAATGGTTGGGTTTGAGTCAAGAGAAAGTTTGAGGCTCTGAAGAGAAAAGATAAAAAAAATAAAGACAGGGAGAGGAGGAGGAGGATGGGATGAGATAGAGGAATAGAGTCTTCGTCAGTCAGTTTGATATAAAAAAAAACAAGCGAGGGAGGAAATTCATTAGAGCAAGTCTTGTTCTTAAAGGATCTGTTCCTCTCAACTATTACACTTTGCTATTACCTATTTTAGTTTAGAAAAGATTTCTCTCTCTTGTACGAGTCCCGTCCTTTCCCTTGCTTGCAATAGCTTTCTCTCATATTCCAATTTGATTCTATTGGAGGGAATCTATTATTGTTGTATACACAAAAAAGTATAGAGCTTACAGTTTGCGCATAAAATTCACATACAATTTACATTAGACTACAACTCACATTTATAATGTAGACTGAGCCACAGCCATAATCTATGTAGATATCTTATATATACTCTCCTATCTACTTTCTCCTGCCCCCTCCTCCCTTCTATTCTTGGCAAAATACAACTGCATCAAATTTAAAGTAATACTCTCAACTTAACTGCCCATCTCTCTTCCTTTCTCCTCTCTTAAATTTAGTCCCCCCTTAACTGCACTAGCCTTGGCCCTCTTTCTCCATTTTCTTTTTTGAGTGGAGAAAACAAAACTGAGTCTCTAAGTACATTGGACAATTTTCTCTCCCATTTTTTCCTCCCACACTTTCTCTCTCTCTCTCTCTCTCTCTGCAAGATTTCCCTTGATAATATTGTGCGAAAATAAATTAAAGAATTTTGGAGGGAAAAAAACAATTTTAACCGTTTAAACCATCGTAAATTTAAAAGAGAAAGCGGATGATGTCATAGTACTGGATGGGTACATAAAGAAATGGGAGTTTATAAATTGAGTAAACACCCTCGGCTCTCAATTCTCAATTGCATAATGTAAACAGAGATGAAATGGAAGACTCTGTGAAAACACGGAGGGGAGGGGGGATGTGGAGATGAGGATTCTGGAAATTTTTGAGTTCATTTTGACCGTCACGCGTTAATGTTGACTCAATTTCCCTTTTCTTAATTTATGAGGTTAGAATGAATTTGAATAGAGTTTTGAGAGAGTTGCATAAGTTAAAATTTTACTCATTATAATGTTCTTTGCATCCACCATTAAAAATATAAATGGACTTGTCTTTTGTCAAGGATAAAGTTGAGAGAGAATGGGAAATTAGTTGACAATAATTATTACATTCGCTTTAGAGTCTTAAAAGTAAAACAAATATTGAGAGAGAGAGAAAGAGAAAGTCTCATGAAATAGGACAGTGGCAATGGAATGTATAATAAGGATGCGGCAACTTGATTACAAAATTTGAATCTAATCTAGTTGGAGAGAGATGAGAAAAAGAGATAAAAGGAGGGGATATTGAGCAGTACGAGGGAGCACAGTTGTCTCCTTGTGAGAAATGAATCTTCTTTATCTTCAACTTCTTCTTTCTCTATCACAGGCAGAGAGATACGAAGAAAGAGAAAGTGGAATGAGATAGAAAAGTGAATAAATTAATAGGCACAAGACCCAAAGAGAGGCACAAAAGTTGTGAAACACAATATGGCAGATAGAGAAAGTGGTGAAAGTGTATGTGGCCTCTATCTATGTCAGTCACTTTGTCATTTCTTCTATCACTAAAATATAATTCTTTGCCACCCCACACTTACGTTCATTCTATTTCTTAGAAATATGACAAATGGCCAACAAGATCAAGAAGAAGAAAAAATTTATACGGAAGGATAATTCTTTTAGGCAAAGTTACAAATAATTTTATTGAGATGAGTTGAACCATCCCATCGTTTTTTTGTTAGGGAAAAAAAGTAAAGGAGATGAAACGAGGAGATCATATATTGGAATAATGGGCTGAGCGAACGAGTCAAAAAATTGATTACCGACAATCCCTTTGACACAGACATGACTAGACTTTGTGAATCAAAACTGTTGAAATATTTTTCTCTCTCTCTCTCTCTCTCTCTCTCTCTCTCTCTCTCTTATGCAAAGAAGAAGGTGAGATACGAAGCTTGTTATGCAATCCACCCCCTTTTTGTCTCCTCCAGACCCTCTCTCTCCCTCTCGTAGCTTATGTTAATTTTCTCCATGTCTCAAACTCCATTCTCCTCCTTTTTCACCAATTCTTTATGTACATACTGATTGATGGGTTCTACTCGTGCAAGTGGCAATGACAAAAACTTTTTTTTTGTCTCAAGATGAATGACCTCAAGTGGCATAGACTAGAAATAGCAGCTGTTTTTCTTCAACTAAGAACCTTTTATAAATGTCTAAGCTTTACTTTGGACTTGTTCACTTGGTCCCTAATTCTTGAATTGAACCTGAACAGAATTTCCAATTTAGAATTAAGTACGGTAGGTTAAGAACCTTTCTCTTTTTTTTCTTTTATAGGTTTTTTTTGATATCAATCTAATCTCAAAGATTCAAGAGATGAGAAAATTTTTGGATAGACAAATTTACTGAATGCATGATTGTCGTAATAAGCATAATATTGACTTTGATTATTATAACTGAAATGAAATGACAGAAAAAATTTTTGCTCCATTTAATCACGTATAATCTACTCAGAGAAAGAGAAAGCCAATTTTTCAATACTTTCTTTTATACAGACAGTGACGTGGTTTTGATGATTTTCTTTCTTTTCTTTTTTTTGTGGTCCAATTTAAAATTTTACATTATACAAATTGATCTATCGCAATAGTTAATAGTACCCTAGACTCTACTTTCCATGCGTATGACTTTTGAATTAAATCATTTTTTTACGTAGTTTATTATTATATTAAATATTTAAAAAAAAGTTGGGCGGCGACTTCAAGTGACAATTTAAAAAAAAGAAGAGGAGAGAAAGATAATGGAAGCAATTTTGGAGTTTTCAACTCAATTTAATTTAAAAAGTGAATAGTGTCTTGCCAAAATGGTTCTTTGTCAAGTTCTCTGTCACGTGAGGTAAAACTGGGGATAAAGACAAGGGACACAAGTTTTCGTCCGTCTCTTTTTTTGTAACAAGTTGAAAACTAAAGATCATGTACAGTGTGTGCCTTAATTTAGTTATCTAGCTTTTCCAAATTTTTTAGCTCATATTTTTAGTCAATTTTATACACAATAAAAATTTCATGCAATTTTACATCCAAACTTTTGATGACTAATTAAATAAAAAACAGAAAAGAAAGTCGATCATTATTCAAAAAAATATCTTTAAAAATCAAACTTAATTTTCAGATTAAATTAATTTTAATTAAAATTTTAAACTATTTTTATGTCATTCAATGAAAAAATTCTCCATTAAATTGGAGTCCATTTAAAAATAATGGACAGTGTAAATAAAATAGTAAAAGAAAAAAAACGTGACCAAAATAGTTGAATGGACCGTACCTACATAATAGTCTATTATGCCAAAGTTTACCCTTGTGACTTGTCAAACTTTCTCTTTTGAGCCTGTACTGCACCCATTGAATCCTAAATGACGGCCTGACAATTTGTAATGAAGAACAATTAGCCACCCTCTCAAAAACACTCTGAGTTACACATTGAGTGAGTGTCTCTTCCCTAAGTGGAGGCAATTTCTCCTTTTTTTGGGGGGGGGGGGGTTTGGTGTAAAGGAGAGAGAAAGTAGAGAGAAAGTGATGGGGGGGGGGAGATTGGAACTTGGGCTTGGGTTTCGGATTACCGCCATTCCGTTTCCTGTGTGACAACAGTTTGAGTTGACTTAAACTTATCTGTTGACTTAAGCTGTAAACTTACCTCAACATCAACTCAAAAGTTTTTGTACGAGAGAGAATCCCTCGAAACGATACTGTAGCCATTGTATATTTTTTATTATAATAGTTTTATATAAAAATAAAAGAAAAACATTTCCCTTTCAATTTGAATATCTTTCCTTTAAATCCAAGTCAAGACTTTCCATTTTTTCTCTTTTAATTTAAAGTTTCTTAAATTCCAAATACTTTCTCTCTCTCTTGTGCACCCTGACCTATAAAACAATTGTCTATTTGTAAACTGTTGAGAAAAAATGGGGAAAGGAGGGAACCAAAATATGAAATGAAAAAAATGAAAAGAAGCGGAAAAATAAAAAAAACCTTTCATTTATTCTCTCTATGTACGATACGTACACACAAAAGCATGCTCTGTAGTATTCTCAACGACTTTCTCTTTTCCCCTCAAAAATCTCTCTCTCTCTCTCTCTTGAATCCATGAAGCATTTTATGAGGGAGCATTTGCATGTTGTTTATGAGATTCAAAAAGTGCCGAATACAAAGTTGAACGTATAAATATTAAAGTATGTGAACTAGAGTCTCAAATCCTCCATTTTTTTGTAAAAGAGAACTCCAAAAAGACATGGAGAATTCATTATAAAGCATATATATATATATGACGTACGCTACAGGTACAACATTAGAGGCATGCCGTGACGCGTGTTAAAAAGACGGTATATATTCATAGCAGAAAAAAAGTGTATTTTAGGATAAAAGAGAATGAACGTAAAAAATTACGTAGTGTAAGTACTCGTACATTGTAGCATGTCAGGGGGAGGAGAGAATTGTATAAGATAGGACTTTGTGAATAAAATAGAGGGAAAACCATCAACGGATAAGATTAGCACTATGAAAAAAACCATTGAGAGACTGTCAGGAGGATGACTCAAGAGAAAGCAGTTCCGACAAAGTCTATAATATTATACATACATGCACACACTTGATACCTTTCATAAATGATGATATTATATTCTCACAAAAGAGATGAAATGTTCATACTATCCATATATATGTATATATGTGTGTGTGCTATGTAGTAACTTAACTACAGTCAAATATAAAATGTGGGCGACAATCCACGTGGAAAAGTTTGGTCTCCCAAAAAAATTCCTCTTTTTTTTGTCATACACTTGACCTCTTCCCAGTCATTCCACTTGAGTTACCCAGCCCAGCTCCCTTTACATGTAAACAATGCCCCCGGTTTGAGAGAGAGAGAATAAAAAAGATGGAGTCAAAAGAAGAACCGGACCATCACAAAATAAATAAATGGTTCCCCCGTTCCTTTGTATCTATTCTTGAGGGTGAAAGCCAGCAAGTAAATTTTTCTTTGTTTATTGTTACAGTGTTACATTTGGCTATATTTGGACTTGGACTTATCTAAAATTGGGAGAGGGAGAGAAGACTAGGAGAAATTTGGGTGAGGAGTACTTAACTTGAATCATGTGTTGGTATAGAAAACATAAAAGAGTTTCTCTATATATTACGTGAGTTTAGACTACAACTTTCTCTTTAATCCTTGATGTATGCGAAATCCTGAGGAGACAGGTTTAGACTCTTTAAGCTTTCTCTCCCTTCTATTGAATGGTTAGCCATTGTCTTGTATTTTGTCTCCATATTCTCCTTGTGTGTGATATGGAAATTGTGGAATTGTACGAGGAATCTTCTCATTCCCTGCTCAGTCTCCCTTTCCCTTTTCCTTCCTTACTTTCTCTCTCTCTCTCAACTCCCTCTCGCCAAATTCTCTATTCCAATTACACCCACGCCATTTGAATTAAGTGAGGCATTTTATTTAGCATGTAGAATATGCATTGGTAGATTTTGTGTAACAACAGATTCCCCAAATTAATTTTCTCTCTCTCTCTCTTTCTGTGTCTAGCCATAAATGTATTTGGATTAATTAATATTTTTGAACACAATTACAATTACCACTTGATTACACTTTTTATCTATATATATATATATATATATAGACCGTTTAAATTGTTTACCGATAAAATTTAAAAATAAATTGGGTGACTATAACCAAAGTAGAAAAGTATCGATTCTCTATAATTCAATATTTTATTGGTCATGGTGACCTTGCGCAACCACAATACGAATCCAAATGAGAAACTTGAGATGCTGACATTGTCCTTATTTGGTAAAAAAAGAGAGAATAAATTTAAAAGGACAAGAATCGATCCACTATTAAAAGAAAGAGAGAGAAAGTTGCAAGTTGAATATTCTCTCTTTTTCTCAGTCTACTTTCTCTTTATTTTTGTAAACTTTAGGATTAAGAATAGAAAAAAAGGATGAGGAATCGAATGAGTTGAGCCAATAGTAAATATCCAAGAAGACATGAGTCGAGTTCAATTGTAAACACCCCCGGGAAAATTTGTTGTCCCTGACAAAGAACCTCTTCAATCCAATACCCACCATTTTTATTAGTCCTCCCCTCTTTTCCCTCCACAAAAATATTTTATTTTGTTTGACAAAGAAAAGAGAAAGGAAACAATTACGAGACAGTGAAAATTTCAACCAAAATTTTTTTTATTGTGCTGACAATTTCATTGGAGAAACATTAAATTCAATTTAAAATTGGGATACGAACAACTTTCTCCAAACCTATAAAAAGTAGACTACCTAGGCTGTACAATTTATGTGTAAACTTTATACTCATAAAAAAGAGTTTGGGTTTCAAAGACAAAAAAAAGATTGGATCAGATTTCTTGAGGAATTTAAATACACCAAAAAAGTGAAAGTGACTGATTTATATAAGTCACTGTGACCACAAGGATATAAATAAGATGAAGGGAAACTGAAGAAGCTTTTGTCATGAGCCGTCATCATGTTTCTCATACTTGAGCAAGGACTTTCTCTTCCCATGGAAAATTCTTTGTTCTTTTTAACTCTCAACTCTCCTTCCCCTTCCTGTTTCTTGTCTCTCTCTCTTTCCCAACGAGCAAGCTTTTAGTCCTCCCTCTCCTCTTCTCTTCTTTCATCTGATCAACAATAGAGAAAGCAATATGCGGTCTTCCTTTGTATTTATTAGGAGAGAACAGACTCGATGAGAAGAGGAAGGAGAAGGAGAAACCAATAATTGAATTGGGAGGGAGTGAACAGATGGTTAATATGATTATATGACATTGAGATATCATAGAAACCTTTGGGAAAGCTTTCACCATTCTATATTCGGTTAGCTCTTACTTTCACTCTTAAAGTCAGAGATTCTTAATTCTAATTTCCCTTAATTTTAAACCCAATAAAATAATAATCAACTCAATCTGAATAAAAACTTACAACTTTCTCTTTCTCTTTTACATTCAAGACAATCTTTAAGAGAAATCTCTGTCATGAACGTAAAATTGTAAGGAATTCATGAGATGAGACTCTGGTGTGGTTTGTTTTGACAAAAGAAAAGGACTTTATGGTGGGAATCACCATGTCAAAAAAGCTGGTGGGGACATAAAAAAGAAGAGCGTGAGATTTACTATGTCACAATTTTTTTTTTATTCCATCAGATTAAATTTTATTTGGGTCTTGGATCTCCATTGTAACATTTAGAGACGGAAATGGTCGAATTTTTGATGATTTTTATTTCGCAGCTTATATACATATCGGAGAAAGCAAGATAAAGAGAGAGAGAGAGAGACAGAGAAACTAAAAACAAAGTTTGCACCATAAAGAACAGACAAACCACATTTATATTTGGTTTAAAAAAAAGTTATAAAAAAATTATGAAGATGAATAAAAATATATAAACTCATCTTTATCTTTTTCTTGAAAAGATGAACCAGTTTTGACATGGATAAAAAAAGTGAAAACTATAAACAAAAATCTGAATGAATTGAATCCAGCTTTTAGCGTCTATTTCATTTCACCTTTTTTTTCTTCTTCTTTCGATTGTACAAACTCTTTGATTTAATGTTTAAAGCTTTGCAGGTTGTAAGATGGAAGAAAAAGTTAAGGAGATACTTGACCTACAAACCTTTGAGAAAAGATCACAACTAAAAGCTTTTGATTCAAGGGCTGTACCATGGATAAAACATTTTTTTAAGGGATTGGAGCTCCACTAAAAAAAGTGAACAAAATGGTGAGATACCCCCAGAGAAAGAGCATAATTTATCTTTAGTCTATTTGAGTCATGGACTATCTCTTACCGGCCTTTTCATTCGGTATTTTATCATTTTAAACTTTCTCTCTCTCTCCCTCTCTACTTGGTGTCTCATCTCAAACAAAAATTTTTTTGGCCAATGTCCATCTTTTCTTTTACCTCAAAAAAAACTTTGTGAAATTTGAGTGAGTTTGCATTACATGTGGTTGGAATTTTGTTATGCATAAATCTAGAAAACTTTTTTTTCTCTAAGGACAAAAACAAGATGGTTTTGGAATGACCAAAGAAATATTTGTGAGCCAAAAAAATGGTTGAAATGCGACTATAGAGGAAAAAGTCAAAAAAAGGATATAAAGATTTTTCTATGAAGTTTAAAGGTAAAGAAAAGTGATGGCGAGATAGAAATGGAGACAAAGAGGGGGACTTTCACCTTTTCATTCAATCCCATCCAATCTCTCTTTGAATTTGATCATGAGATTTTATTATATGTGTAAATGGAGAAAATTCTCGTTTAAAATTACGACAAGAGCTCTCTCTCTCTCTCTCTCTCTCTCTCTCTCTCTCCTCTCCATGGACACCGTCACCGTCACTCTTTGGATGGATGGTGAAAAAAATTGAAGATTTTAGATTGAGACACAATGCAGAGTAAGTAAAAAAGATTGAAACCATAGAGGGAAAGAACAGCACCATTTTTTTCTAATCTTAAAGCTTAACTAGCTATAACTTAGTACATACAGTAATGCCCACATCTTTCTTTCTTTGTAAAAAGTAAAAGTCAGTGGAGCATAGACGGGGGGTTTGTTAGAAGGACGAATAGTTTTTTATTTATGTTATATAAAATAAAACCATGGTGAATCTTGTCACTCTGAAGTGGAACAATGTTGTTGTTCACACACCATGCTTGATTTGACTGTGACATGGGGTGGTCAAGAGGAAAAATATTATAAAGATGGATTTCTTATTAGGGACAAAGCTACAAAAAAAAGTATTGGACTTTCTCCTACCTATCTCTCTCTCTCTCTTTTTATAAAGATTATATCTGTAAAAAAAAGACCAATTTCTTGTGTAAGCAGTGCTCGTATCTAGCCTGTATAGATTTTTTCAATATCTTCAACTTGGTCGGCTTCCTGAGTTTTTGGCATCAAAATCTTGCTCAATTTTCTTCTCTATAAATATCTTTCTCTCCCATAGCTCTATACCTCACAAAAAATAATTTTTTTTCTTTCGGTCTGGTTCACAGGAAAAAAAGGGGTCGGAGGTACTAATGAACATGTTGAGGAAAATAAAGGTCAAAAATTTGTTCACCTTAATCAAATTCTCTCATGATACAGTGTACACTTCAGCCTTGTACTGGTGGGGGAATCGCCGGATGGAGAATTTTGGGGTTTACAAGTTTTTTGGAAGAGGTAAAGGATTGGGGCTAAAGATGATGTAAAAGAAAATAATATGTTTCCTTTCATTTATATTCCAGTCAGATTCTCCAGAGAATTTCTAGTGCCCTTCCCTTCATATCGGTTTTTTTGAGTTATAAGGGCAATCTACCAGGAGTGCAATGAATTGATGAGTTAAAAAATATGTAACTACGAGTACCCATGGATAAAAAAAATCTCAAGACTCAAATTGGATTTAGGGGGAAGCCTCAAGGAGGATGACCCTGGAAAAGAGGTTACAGTCTCCGAAAAAAAACCAATTGTCCATTGTTATATATGAGAGAGAGTGATGTGGTTACTTGCATTGTCTGCCATTGAATTGTATTCAAAGGGTAAAAGAGAACTGGTTCTATAAACTATGCATGACGCCTTGTTCATGAAATCTTTTACTCTTCATACATATGTACATACATAAGGTACTCCTATCTAACTTTAATGCATCTCTCTCTATTCTTAGAGCGTCAAGTGAAAGCGACATGAACCATTTTCATTGCCCATGTCATCACCACCAACCACCATGTGCAACATTCAGTGGGTTACCCTCCCTTTTTTTATTGACACCAAACTGGAGGGTACATGTACGACAGTACGAGTAAGTCGTGTCAACAGGAAGACCCAATTCTTTTTTTTTTGGTTTTTTTTATTGTACAAAAGTCAAATATATATTATGTGTAAAATTTCGATGCAATTTTCAAAAACAAAGTACATTAAAATAACATGACATCATCATTCAGTTCTCACATTTTCACTCGGTTGTGTATAAGCTTTCTTCTTTGAATTTATCTTTAGGCTGAATCTTGAAATTTATTTTTATTGACCATTTTTTTCTTTCTCTTTTCTCTTTTTTCCTCTCTCTTTTGTGAAAGCCTCAAATAAATCAGAGGATGAATGGAAAAAAATGAAGATTTGGAAAAAATTGGTAAGACAAGGACGACTAGATAAATTTGTACAAAATGACAGAGGTAAAAATTGTTCCTTTTTTCAATTGCATAAAACAAATAAAAAATTGTTTTGACCTTTAGGTGCCAAAAATAGTTATTGATTTAAAATAAATAAAAACTAATTGTGTCTAGCTATTAAAAATTAGATTTTAAGATTTATTTTACTTTTTTTAATAGATAACAAGACTAACAAGAATTATAGACTAGTTTTTTTTGATTTTTTTTTGAAGGATTTATTTCAAAAATATGACATGGACTTATTTTATAAAATGAGCCCTATGAATAACTAATAAAGAAAAAATTGAAATTTAATTAATAAAAATAGAACAATTTAATACAATAAATTTAAAAAATATTTGGAATTTAAAATAAATAAATAGAAAATGCATTTTGACAGCCTTTTTTATTATTTATTTATTTTTAACTCTTTAAAGAAAAAATGTGTAACTTTATTTCCTCTACAAGAATTAATAAGGTTGATTTCCTTTCAACTTTCTCTCTCATGAACCCCACTTTCTCCCTTCATCTCTATCTCTCGTATGTACATGTAATGGTGGAAGATAGCAAGTGATGCCAGAGGAATGCCAAAAGTTGTTTTGTGTGTAAAGGAAATGATGAAAGAGTCGATAGGAGTAGAGTAGAGCCAATAGTCGGAGGCCGACAAAGGCGTTGCAATTACAAAACTACAAATTGCAGCAACTTTTCTTATCCTTTGAATTTCTTTCCCCTCTTCCTCTCATTTTCCAGTCCAATTGACAAAGGCGAGAAAAAAAAGTGTTTTCTATCTGTACAACATCAACTAGCGAGACGCAGCTGGAGAAAGCGAGAGAGAGAGAGAGTTTTTTTGTAACAGAAAATAAAACTCTTAATTTTGAATATCTTCCTGATTTTCAAAATGGCAAATACTCGATTATCTGATCTACCAAATAGCCATCCTCTTTACTTTTTTTCTGTTCTTAAAATCCTCAATGTGAAAAGTTGAAACACTCGACTTAACTCCAGATACAAACAAAAAAGAGGCCACTTATTATACTGACGTGTCTCTACAAAAAAGAAAAAAAGTAAAAAAAAAAACTCAAGAAATTTGGTATGTTGGCCAATGTTTTTGGGTCATCGCCTTCTCCTTGTCTTCAATATCATTTAGATTAGCAAACAACCCAACATTTTGTATCATTCCAACAAAGAGGATGGTCCGGAGAAAACTGCGTAAATTTTTTCACTGCGAATAACATAAACCTGTCCACTAACTGTAGTCAATATATAGTTACGTGTCAATGATTTTTTTGTGTCTGTGTTTGATCTCGCATAAATTTTAAGCGAGAGAGAGAGAAGATGAACAAGATATGGACATGTACGCACATACTCGTAAACATAATTCCAAGGCAACTACAGATAAACTGGGACAAGCAATTGAGAGCATTGAAATTGAACGAGGTACCCATTGGCATGGTGCTTTCTCTTTTTATTTTCTTCACCAACTTTCAAACTTGCCATCTCACCATCTTGAGTGTATGGTCACAGGTTTTTGAAGGAGAACTCAGATTTATAATGTGGATCATGAACAAAAGACTATAAAAAAGAAAAGTCAAGAGATGCTTTCATCTATTTTTTTATCCATTTTCTCGCGAGTTAGACGTCACCTGGAATGACTTCTAGTACATACGGAGAGGTTTTTTTTACCATTTATATCTGTACTTGAGACATTGATTCCATTTGTCTTGAGAATTTTCTTTTTTTTATTCTTTATTCTGAGACTAAGAAAATTGATGCAGCCGACTGGAATAAAAGTACCGTGTATTGCGCCCACCTGAGCACCTGAGTTTCTTCCCCTGTTCTTTCTTAAGATTGCTACTCCTGCAAGGTAAAAGAAAAAGCCAGAGAGAGAGAGAGGGATCCTTCGTGATGGAAACCCACCCGCTGGGACTAGACAAAATACTCTTATACACAATCAAAAGACCACATTGAATGAATATAACTCGTCGACTTTATATATTTTACACTAAAAAAACTTGATATATAAATTTCAACTTGCAACTTTAGGCCAACAAGCTCAGGATTTGTCTTGTCTTGTCTAAAGAGAAAGAAAGAGAGAAAGTCGTTGATTCCATTATACATAGGCAAACACACATACAAAAAGATGTTGGAGGCCAAGTCAAGTACTGAATTTGATTCATGTGGTGAATCTCTCTCTCTCTCTTCATTCATGACTCTCCACAGTGTGGATTCAACGAGGTCATAAAATTCTTTATTTCCATTCTTTTTTTTGTTCTTTCCCACATTTTATTGCTATTGAATGTATATATATATATATTTGTGAGTAAATTTATGGCATATCGTTTCCCCTCTTTATATCAATATAAAAGAAAAAAAACCACTTGAAACGATTTGATATGAATGTACAAACAGAAAATGATTGGAAGGGTTCTTTGTTCTAAACATTTATCTACAGTTCTACAGTTATTTTGAATTGTGCCCGAGAATTGATTCTCGTTTTTAGTTTTCTACACAATTTTTTTTAAATGACTGACTTTAGAGTGGGGGGGAGTTGGTGGAGTGTGAGACTCATCCACAATGTCCACCCCCTGCAGGCTTTTTGAGTTACATCAAAGAACTCAAAGTGAGGGAAAGAACTGGAACACGAACAAAGTTTCACGCAAATTATATTTAATTATCAAGAGTGGCTCAAGTGTACTAGTACGGACATAGATATTTAGGTAGTACACTCAACCTACCTTATCTTCATACTTATCTCTGTCCATATATACCTTCCTTACATATACGTAAGTATATGAATTCATCACACTCCCCGCATGTCTCCATATCTGGTTCATCTTTAGTAGGAACTGACACTAAAGTCATTTCCCCCCCCCCCTTCTTTGTTTCGCCTTGTTGGATAATTTACTTAGGAGATGACACGACCTTAAGCCTATAGTCTTGGTTTAGAGTGTATCTGTATTGACTTGTGTTTTTCTACTTTATACAGGCCATGGGAAAATAACAGGACTTTCTCCAATATAAAACCGAGAGAGAGAGAGAGAGACTGTATAATCCCTGGGAAGGGGTTTAAGCAAAAAAGATCCATCTTGATCTCCAATTTGGTATAGAATCAGAATTAAATATATACAATAGATCTTCCAATCCCTTTCTCCATCCATTTTCCTATATTGAAACAGATATGAAAAAGGATGAGAGTGAAAGTGTTGATATAGACCAAAATTGAACATTTTCTCCATCATCTAAATATACTCACATTCTAGGTCATTGCCCATTGAGTAAACTCTGACTTTTGAGAGTCATTTATACTGTACAATTTCAAATCTAGTGTCGTCTAGTGGAAGGAGAAAGTGGAGAAATTTTAGTATAAAGTATTAGGGAAATCCAATTTTTATGGGATTGGCTAATAATATGGGTCTTGATTTTATTTTAGTTTTTTTTTAAAAAAAAAATCAAATTATTTCCTATAAGTGCACCCATGTGTCAGGTACCGGCCACTTTTCTCTTCATTTTTTTTTTTGATTTAATTTCCATTAATTATTTGAGTTGAGTTCATGAGAAAAAGAAGAAAAAATGGTTTTTGTTAGACAGTTGGAAAAGTAAGGCTTCGTCGCCTTGCACTCTGTAGTATAATGAATAATTCATGTTTGTACATGTATAAACTATAGCGTAACAGCTAGAGTGGAGTAATAAAGTGGCATTTACAGTGTAGGAGCTTACATATTAACTAAAATATTAATAATAGAAAATATCGATGATACAAAATCAAACTCAATTGCGTCACAAAAAACTTACTTGACACATGCACTAAAATTCATCAAAAAAAATTCATGTCCCGTTCTCCCTCTCTCTCTCTCTCTCTCTCTCTCTCTCTAATTATTTAAAAAATAGTTAGAGTGAAAATTGTGGATTTTGTGAGGAGATAAAATTTAAATTGGACTTTCTCTTTCTCCCTCTCTCTTTCTCTATTAGTCATAAAACAGACAGTTTTATTTCATTTAATATATTTTAGCTTCTTGATTGTTCATGTCACAAAATTGTAGCGCAAGGTTTAATTCCCCATAACTCAATTGATAATTAAAGAGAAAGTAAAGGAAATTGATTGATTTATTTAAAATTTTGTGCACATTCACTTTCACCATGTCATTCATTCACATTCCTTCCTTGTTGTTTTGCATGAAAATTTTAGTAAGTGTTGGTTCTTGTGGGGATAGACCAAAATGACAAAAATTAAGTCACATGACTCGTTTCCATCTTTTTTAATTCTCTCTTGAGGAAAGAAAGTCAAACTTGTGAAAAATAAAAAAACAAAAGAATATTCTCTTGATGATAAATATAAAAGAGAAAAGGCAAAAAAAGACGTGATGGAATTTAGTGTGTGAATGGACAAAGTTTTTAAATTGGTCTATAAACTACCTTGCCTTTTTTTCTCTTTACTAAAAAAAACTGTCTACATATTTCAATAGAATTTTAATCAGCTCTAGCATTTCCCCCATAAGGAAAGTGGAGAAGAGTGAGAAAGTAAGGAAAAGTTTTTTTTTCTATTGTAAACTTTAAAATAAGTTGACTGAGAGTATACACATTAGTTATAAATAATAAACGAACAAGTTGGAAATCTTCTCTCCCCCAACTGTTACTTGAAGTGTATCTTTTATACAAAATTGTGGGAGATCCAAAAAGGACAAAAAAGGATGGTTAGATTATTGACGTCCCTTGTTATTACTTTTGCCACCCAGTTAAATTTAGTAAAGTTAAAATTGTCAGATAAAATTATCCTTAAATTTATCTTCAACTTTATTCACCATATTTTTTTTTGTGGCCGCCGTTGACCCAAAAAAGTCACTTTCAAGGAACAAAGAACTGAGGAAATTTTTTTTGTAGTCGTCTACCTTGGGTACTAAAAATATCTGCAAGGAGATATGGATGACTAAAGACGATGTCTGATATTGTTGGTTCAATTCATTTCATTGACAATTTCTATCTTAAATTTTGTACCAAAGCAAAATCTGGAACATACTCCAAACCTTTCACTACCAGACGCACATTTTTTTTTCTATCCTTATCATGAAAGTACCCACGTACTTATACTTGTATTTATAGAAAGTATGACCTAGTCTTTAGGTGTAAAATTCACATGGTTTTTTTTCTCATAGAGAAAGTTGCTATTTTTTATTGTGAGTTTTCACAGAAAATACAATTTTTTTGAAGAGGGAATGCTCAACTGTCTATTTATGTATCAATCGATTCTTACACAACGAGTCATTGTCACATGTTTACCTGTCCTCACTGACTTTCTATTTGTAAAGAGAGAGAGAAAGTATGAAATGGGGAAAGTGAATGATACATGGGACTCTCTCTCCATGGGGAAGATGTAGAGTAAAGATAAAATTGTCTATGAGACTTCATTTGTGGCTGACGGATGGATTGGCAAAGAGGGAGATAAACAAACTTCAAAGGGGAGACGAACCTCACACAATGTGTTGGATATTTCTCCCTGCTCTTTCTCCTCCATCCCTTGTTGTTGTTGTATTATGCAAATCTAGTGTAAACATGCGTGTACACCTTGAGTATTTTCCACATCAATTCTTCTCTTTGCTATACTGTACAATACACAATATAAACATTTAGGAAGAGCAACCAAGTAAAAATGTCGGTAGTGAGTACACCATTTTTTTATAATCTGCTTGTTTTGAATAAACAGAATAAAAAGAGAAAGTTTTTTTTGGGTAAAAAAGAAAGTGAAAATTCATGTGGTACCTTACCAGTGTTTAGTGTAGTCGTTGGTCCTTGTACAAAATATCAATTCTCACATTTTCACTTTGACGTCAAGTGAAAGTGTGACGGATAGCATGAAATTTAGATATTAGAAACGTTACAAAATTCTTGAATTTTGAGACTGTACGACTAGAGAAAGTTTGTGGGATGAAAAAATTAATTTTCTTGTTGTTTTTTTACTGAGGAACTCATGTCTTTGACAAAAAAAAGTTAATTGACTTTTTTAATTAAGATTTCAAATTATTTTATAAAATTCAAGTGTACTCCATAAATGACATAAAATCTTTTTCATGTTGTTTAATATTGAAATATTAAACAAAAAGAATATTTAAAATTGACTTGAGATCTCAATAAAAATGATTTTTTTAAAAGGACATGAAATTTGATTGGAATGAGTCAAAAGAAATTTTATTTTTGGAATTTTTCAATAAAAGTATCAAGTACAGATTAGATTGAGAAAGTTAAAGAGAAACTAAAAGTGAAATAAATAAATCAAAATTTTGCTCTTTATTTAAAGAGAAAGTCTTCACTTTCTCTTTATAGGGAAGGAATGTGTCTTTGTAGATGATGAAGATGAGTTCTTTGATGTTTAGCTGACAATATAGATTTACATGTAAGGTATACATATATGTAAAATTTGACATGCTTTCATCTCCAGATACTTTTCTCAATTTGTAGCAATTTCAATTTAAATAACAGTCAATTGGGATTTTGTGACTAGTCTAGACCTAGAGAATTATTTAATTCTTAACTACAAAATCCGTTAGTCTGTCTACTGTCTATATTTTTACAACTAGTAAAATGTTAATTTTTCAACCCTTCCACACCTGCAAACTTATTTTGTTTGCGTGTGTGCTTGTCAAGTGACTCCTTATTATTTACCTAAATTTTATTTCCGGCGGGTAATATTATCATACTTGATTCTCAATTCATTTCATTTTTTGACTGGTACATGAACATGAAATACATGCATTGAAATATTGATGAATTGCTCCCTCTCTCTCTCTCTCCATCTTCTTTGAAGGTTGTCTGATTCAAGTTAAACTTTATTAAAAAATAATAAAACGAATTATTTAACTTGATAGTGCCTGTCTATGAAGAAGAGAGAGAGAGAGAGAGAGGAAGGGGGTTGGGTCCAGGATGGACATTGAAAAGCCAAGGTGAAAGTTTTTTTTTATAGAATGCATCCATACAAGTAAAACATATTGAATAAATTTATTTTCCTTTCAAGAGCCTCTCAAGATGATTTTGGCCAATCCAAAATTTCAAATTCAATTTCAAATTGTAAGAGAGAAAATATGTACACGTGAAATTGTGAGTTTGAAGAGAGAAAAAAAGAGAAAAAGACTCGAGAGAGAAAGTTTCCGCCAAGCCAATACTGATATATATATACTGGACGGTATATACTGGAGAAAGTGTAGTGTGTGTACCATAAAATGCACTGAATTTTTAACACATACGATTACACACACACAAGGGTAGAGTTAGAGTTAGAAATTTTAAACCAATGAAAGAATAAAGGTAATATTAAAACAAAACGATCTCATTTATTTCTATGTGTTATGACTAGTAAAATGTTGTGGCTGGTGCTCCAAAGATATAAACTCCACCATCACAGATATGTATAATAGCCACCATTTTACCTTCCTCACAATGTTTACGTTTGATCCATCGACTGACCCCAAAAAAACGCATCGTACACGTACCCACAAATTTCATGACTCCACTTTGACTTATACAGCTCGAAATGTTTTAAGTTTTTTTTTAGCTCCATAATTTTCATGACCCTCAATCCTCAAACAAGAGAGAAAGTAGGGAGGAGGGTATGTACAGATACAGATGTGTATAGCAAGTAAATTGATGAAAATAGCTTAGAGTATAAAAGGGAAATAAAAATTGTGGTGAAAGTATTGTAAACTCACATAGCCTGTACAGACTCCCCTTTTTCCTGTATCAATTTTCAGTACAATTGGTTGTACCAAAAAAGGGGGAATAGAATAAAATGACACGTATAAAAAATTGGGTACAAAAGCTACAAATATTTAAACTCTCTCCTCGTGTATATATTTGTACTCGTATGTAACATGGTCTAAATTTAGTAGAAGAATCTCGTATGTATATAGAAGCTTTTGCAATGTAATTTGCACTTTATACAAGTCACATGCTGACCATCATCACTTTCCCTTTGAAATTGGCTTGAGCTTTCTCTCTTTTTTACACGCTCTTTATGTACAGGCCCATGAAAGGAGATGAGAGACGCAGGGCAGGGCAGAGTTGAGTGGACTTTTTATTTTTTGCATGTGATGTGGCTAGTTTGCACAAATGATTGAATTTCCTCTCAATTTCCCTATAGAAAAGATGCTTGGCTAACAATCTCTTTGTCTTTTTCAAGCCTTTTATTCAACCGTCTCACGCGTACTAGTACAGTCATCGTATCCCAACATAAAATTTATTGACTTTTTGTAGTTTGTTCATCATCATGGAATTATTTATTATATTTTAAGTAATAGCTGGCAATGTCATTGAGTTTAATTTTAAATTTTTAAGCTTTTTTCTCAATGACAGCAAAAATTTTCATTATTTCAGTTAACTGAATTTAAGAGAGAGAGAGAGAGACAAGGGAACTAGTTCCAATCTAAAAATAAATTCTCATGACCTCAAATGTCACTGTAATACAGTCCAGATACAGATGTACTAATGTACATATGGAGACTTTTTTTATTGTATGAAAAATGTTGTTCTGTGACCCATTTCACAATTGACCATTCAATCCCAAAGAAAAAGGAGGTTGAGTCCTTAAAGATACAATTTTTCCTCCTTTCTCTTTCGCTTGAGGACGTATTCAATAATGGAAATAAGGAAAACATGAGGGATATTTGATTGAAAAATAGCAAGCGTTCTAGTTTCATGCTGAGAGAGAGAGAGAGAGAGGAGAAAAAGACGAAATAGATTATATTTTGGTATTGCCAATTGTTCTTTGGTTGAGCTTTCTCCAGGGGGAAAAATAGACTGATATCTATGAAAAATATTGTCATACGGTTTCTAACTTTCTCCGTTCTATCTGTAGAGTTGTTAGGAAATTCCATTTTACATCTCATTCTTTATGCTGAGAGATCACTCCTTGTTTTTTACACATCACACGAGTCTATTATTATTATGATGGATGCTCATGTGTCTAGGCGACGGGAGGAAATGATGGGAGAAAGTTTTGTCAAATCATACTTGGAAATTTGAAAACGCCACCTGCACACAGATTCAGAGTTGATTTACCAGAATGAAATGGCAATTCTATTTCATATAACTCCATGACATTATAACATACATATATTTTTTCTTTTCTACTATTTTCTCCATTGTTTCCTACACGAAACCTTCTGTTGGTCCATTCTCCTCTCCTCTCACAGAAACCTCGTCTCTCTTTCCTTTTTTTTCCTATTAATTTTGATGAATTGAAAACTATACCCCTTTGTAGGTAACGTTACAGTTATACTCATCAACATGCCTATTAAATGAGACATTTCACCACCAAAAGCCCCAAATTTCCGTTCTCAATTCTCTCCCTTAATTGCACACTGAAAAAAAAGAATTCGAGAAAAAAACATTTTTGAAAATGTGTAAAAAGTCACTCTCGCGTCCATTATATTACAAACTACAAACAAATATTTTATGTACTGTGGGATATTTTGCCATTTTGAGCAATACTATAAAATTTAGACTAGCAAAAAAGGAGATAGGGATAGTTGAGCATGACACACAAAAATGAGGGGTTTTTTTGTACCTCAAAAAGCAATGCATGCACAAATTTATGAAGCATTTACTGTCGCAATAAAATCCCACAAAGACTTGCCAATGTCCAATGTATAATACATAAAAATATTTCCACATGTAAAAAAACTTTAGGCATAAACACACAACTGGGGAAAAAATAGAGTTGACGATTCTGATTCTTCTCTGTGGTTTACAGTTTACAGAGGAAAAAATGTGAAGATAAATTTTCAAGCCAAGTCTTTTGAAATTTGCCATTTACCTAAGTAAGCAAAAATCTGTTTTTTATATATATCTAAATGTACAATATTATTTTTATGTGTACTAACCACCACTACCCACTAGAGACATGGCACGAACATAATAAAAATGAAATCATCATCATTTCTACCACTGTAAATTCATATTCACTTGTACTTGTACACATAAGACTTTCTCCCGCTTTCTCTGATGTGTGGAGATACAAAATGTTGTAAATATATGTCATTTTAGTCAAAGTAAAAAAGTGGGAAAGTTTGTCATTCTCAAGTTGGTTATCTCCACACACATATGACACTCCCACACTTTCTCTTCTTTATTACAAAAAAAAGGTTGGACATCAATCCTTCTTTTTTAGTTTCACCAATTTAGTTTTTTGCCCCCAATTTGGATGTCCCCCTTCGTAATTGAGACATGGGGTGGGGAGATGAAAATATGAAGAACAAGTGCGGGTTGTTGTGCTGAGAGTGGAATTTGAGAATAATTGGAGAGTCAGTGTGGAGAGAGAGAGAGAGATAAAATGTCATTCACATCTAAAATTCATTCCCCTTAAAAGTTTTTTTCAATAATGAGAAGGGAGGAGAAAGTAGAGGGAAAGGAGGGATGGGAGTAGGAGCGTGAGGATGGATTGAGGTCAACGGGATGAAACCTCCCCATTCTCATGATCCACATGAATGTGTAAGAAGAGGAGAGATATGTCTTTTGCAGAAAACCAAACACATATCGCTTTGAGCTACATGAACATCGCATGAATGACTTTCACTCTCCATCAACACAAAGAACAAGTAGTCCACTACTTGTTCACCAGTAGACGAGACTACCGAAGGGAAGAGTGGGAGGAAAATTCAAACTGAAGGGAACTTACAAACCAACAACAATTTTATATCAAGAAAACATGCAAACCTCTACACATACTCCTACAACAATAGGCACTTCTTACAAACATACACAGATTTTAACACACACACATACAAACTTTCATCTACATTTCTCTCCCATTTTTTTCTCCAGACATTTTAACACGTCCAAAATTTACATATTTTTTTTTCATTCACTTGTTCTCATCTACCTCCCATCAATTTACAGGGTGTTTAAAAATTAAATGCTGAATTAAAATTATTTTGAGTTAATCAAGGAACTAACAATAAATAGTCAGGGTCTTTAAATGAATCTTTAAATTGACTTTTAAATATATTGAAAAATTTACTAAATTAATTGTAAATTAATTTAGTATTACAAAAACAAAACAAAATTCAGAATAAAAATTCAGCACAAATTTCTAGTCACCCTGTACAAAAATGCGGTAAAAAAATAAATAAACATGGAGTGCATACAAAGGAACATGCTGTAAACGTGTACAAATTCCGATTAATCGTTTTACATGGAAAATGCATTTATTTTATGAGTAGGTCAGATACATAGTTTTAAAAGGTGATGAAATGGATCAAAAGTACAAATTTAATAATCAATTTTATATAAATATTATCATGTGTACTCACATCCTCATTGTGAATGGGTTACACAGCAAAAGTATACAAAGTAAAATTTACATGGTGAAACAAGAAAATAGGGGAAGGGGGGTTAGTAAATAAATAAGCCTCATTTTGAAATTGTACGAGAGTTGAAGATGAGGCAAAAGATGCATATAAAATGATATTACAGATTTATCCTTACGATGCATCAGAATTGGAGAGAGAGAGAGAGCGATTAGAGTAATATATTACAACTTCAAACCCATCTACACACTATTACAAAGTCATGAATCCCCATCCCACCAACCTCATACTTTCTCTCTCTCTCTTGACTTTAGAGAGAAAATGAAGATGCATATGAAAAATACCAAATGCCAAAAATATAGTTGAGAGAATTTTTCCCGTTCATGTAATGCATACAAAATTATATAGTTGATATATGAGAAAGTGGACCACCAAGCTTTCTAGCTTGTCTCCCATGTCTGCCAATGAAAAAGAGTTGGAATTTATCTATTCCATTCTTTTCTCATCATGATTATCTGATCCAGTCATGTGGTATTTTATTTCCTCAGTCTTTAAACCAAAACCATGGTCTGGGTGCACAAGTTGTACAAGAAAAGGCACAAGTCTCAATCCAAAAAAAAATTTCCTCTTTTGTTGTTTCGGATAGAACGAGTCAAGGGAGATGGAAATAAATTGTCCCCATAAAGAAATCAAAAAAAATTTCATGATAAAAATACAATCACCCAAAAAAAATTCATCTTTTCTACCAAATTAAACGTCAATTTAATTAATTATTCTTGTTTGCTGATATTATACTAATTTATATGAATTTTTCTATAGATAAAATTTTCATGCCCTCAATATATTTTTTTTGTAGTACCAAAGCCTCTACCTAGACACTAGACAGATATATTGATAGATATGATACAGATAGGAGGGATGAAACATTCTGCATAGAAATTTGTATAAAAAAAATTCGTCATCTTATGGCATGAGCACATGTGAATATTCTGTCAATGGACCGTATGAGTTGAATGACAAAAAAGACTTGAATCCAGGGGAGGGCGAACAATGTCCAAAATCCAAGTACACGTCTTCATCTCCTCATCTTATTGATAGAGAGAGAGAGAGAAAGAGGGAGAAAGTCAGTCAGTGTGAGTGATATGAATACTTTTTCTTTTACATTCACATAAAAATTTCTCTCTCTCTCCCCAAGGAGAAAAGCAACAATGCAGAAGAAACCGTACTTTCACTAATTTCCCTATCCTGTGGCTTACTGGGTGTGAGGATGAAATAGGAAGCCAAAGAAGGTGAAGGCCTGTAGAGAGAGAAAGAGAGAGAAAGTGTAAAAATGAGAAGAATGTGTGGCACAAAAAAAATGTAAATCTTTTCAAAATTGATTCCCTTAGAAAGACATGTCCTAGTAAGTTGGAATTCAATTTATACTTTTTAGTATAACAAGCTCTAAGGTTTTATGGACAGTGGCGAAAAGAAAAGAGAAAATGAAAAGTATGACTAGAGACGGAAAGGAGAGAACACAATGTAAAATCCTTTTTTACATTGTGTGCATTCACAACATTGTTTATGAGACGGTCTCCTGAGAACTGAATAAAATATATTGAGAGTGCCATGTAATTAACCCATTGAAAATGACTTTACAATGGAACCTTGGGTTTCCTTCACAATACAAATAAAGATCTTCATGAAACGTGTACTGAGGATGAGAGCCTGGAGGGGATTGTGTGAAAAAAATATGACTTGTTTCACAAACTCAATCCATGTATTACTTTGATTTGTGTGTGTATTTCAACATGTGCATCAGACTTGTCTTGACGGTACGAGTGTACGAGTAAATTTATGGGTTTTATCATGAGAATTTTTTTGACTCTCTCACTGTACTCGTACGAGTATCTTCATGAAGAGAATATTTTAATGCTTTTTTGGCTTTTCTAAAGTTTGTTTAGCTCCTCACATCATTCATTCAAAAGCAAACAATTGAACCCTCTTAAATAAAACTAGACAAAAAAAGGTCATTGAATCAAATTCTCTTTTTATTTTTTTTCTCTAAACGGAGATGACACAAGATTGATTGCAAGAAAAATAAATGAAATAGCCATTTTTGTACAAATCCATTTTAGTACAATTTTATTTATAAAGCTTGTAAGTTTATTGTTAATGTCTATGAGTCATTAAAATAAATAGGAGAATTCATGAAAAATCAATTAAGGTAAGAGTCTAAATCTTTGCTTATGAAATTCATTAATAAATTCTTTATTTAGATGAAAAATTTACAAGAAAGTAATGATTTTTAGACATGACTATAATTTACACTTGATTTGTATCTGTAACTGGTGCCTATTAGTTAACATGGAGAAAAATTTGAAAAACTTTATAAAAGACTCAAGGTCATTGTACAGATAAGAAAAGAAATAAATGGAGGAATATAATGACCAAAAGTCATTAGTCAATGGAGGTAATGGTTGGAATGAGAAAAATAAGTGAAAAATAAATGTTTGCAAGATGGATACTTATGGTATATCTGTAGATGAGATTTATAGGAAAAAAAAGTTTTGGAGAAGATGGACATGATAAAAATTCAATATGCAGTCCATATCCATCCTCAATTTTATTATCTCTACTTTCCCTCTCTCTCTCTCTCTAGAAAAAGCATTGTTAGGCTTGGAAGACAAAGAGAAAGTCTGAATGTAGTCCTCAACTTTTATTTTCAATCACAAAATCCTCAAAGTGCAAACTAACAAAAAAAAAAATTTTTTTAAACGCCCCTCACAGCACTGCCCTTGCCCTACATTCTAAGTGAATGATTTTTATTTGATCCTACTTTTTGTGTCACTCTTTTCTCTCCCAAAAATCATTAGCTTTGATCTTTGAATGACAACGAGAGAGAGAGAGAGAGGAACAGGAAGTTGGGAATGCTCATGTCAGAATTTGAGGATTTCTGAGTTTTTTTCATGTACGATTTGAGTCTAGTAAAATAGAAGGATATTGCAAAAAGAAAACAAAGACAAAATCATTTTAGTTTATACCCAAATTCTCACTATGAAAAACGGGGTAAAAATGGGATGTACATAAAATATAGAATAATTTGTGATTTTATTGTTTTGGTAGGCAAACAAGCACGTCAAAGTTTTTTTTAGAAGTGTACGTGGTTTAAAATTAAAGTGAAAGTACAAGTGAAATGATAGAGAGAATATTTGGAGTAAAGAGACTCGAGGGGTTCCAGATAACATTCTATCTCTCTCTCTCTCTTTGTCTTTTGCAATCATTTCAATTTACCAGATTCTACTCGAATTAATTGTTATGGCTAAATAATCCCTTGAAAAACTTTTGTTAAACCACCATGAACAGTTTGAGGTAAAAGGGTTCAGAGCGACTAGTTATTAATTTGAATATGATGGTAAATGTAGAGAAAATTATGCCAAAAATTGTTTTTGTGTAATTTGTACACTACATATTAGTCTAAAGAGCGGATTGTGTCATTTCAAAGTTCCAAATTATGTACAGTTACTTTTCTTAGAATTTTGTGTAATTTATAAACAAATTAAAAAAATGTTAAACATATTTTTTTAAATGTACTTTTATGACACACTAAATTATTTTTAAAAAAATAAATCAAACATTTTATGACACTTTATAATACTGATCATAGAGTAAAATTGACATTGTTGGTAAATTAAACAAATATAATTTAGTTTGAGAAAGTAAATTTAAATTTAAATATTTTTCAACTTATAATTAACAAATTAGTATTTAATAAAAAAGACAAAAATCAAAATTTGTGCTTAAGAACAAATCAACTGTGAATTTATTTGGATGCATCAAAGAATGATAGGACGATAGAGAGAGAGTCAATTGACCTCATAAAATAAGTTGTGAGTAATGAAAGTAATGAGAGTATTTTATCAAGAGAATAATGTGGAGATAAACCAGTCAAATAATCTCAAGAGTAAAATTTCCATAAATTCTCTCTCTGAAACCATAGACCGTGTCCACATTTATTTTGACTAATTTGTGGTAAAACAAGGCTAGAAAATTTGCTGTGGGTTCAACTTTACATACTTTTTGTGGAATGTCTGGAATACAGTCAGACATACAAAAAAAGAAAGGGAATGGTGAGTCTACCAACATTTGTTTGTAAAACACATGCCATTTTTCGCATCCCACTTTTTTCAACAAAATTTACTACACAGACGGATTTAAGTTTCTCTCTCTCTCTCTTGCTCATCAATCATATCTCTAGTCATCCGACTGAATAACATCTCCCATTTTTTTGTCTTCACCATCACACACTACAGATACAGATACATTTTAGTTATCTTTAGTTGAGAGAAAAATAGAACTCGTCATCATTAGACTGAGAAAACAGATGTAAGAAATTAAATGACAACAATTTTTCATTTGTAACTTACAACAGCTTGCTCTGCTAATTTGAAGATGATTTTTTTACACATAAAAAGATGCTCTATGAGATAACAACAAAACAATTGGTAATTAATTTATATCAAGGAATATTTTTTACAATTACAAAATCATCGTCAACATAAAAAAAACTTCTTAGAGAAAAATCTTGAATTTTATTTATATTAGGGAGCATTGAGTTAGTCGAAAAAACGAGAGAAAGCATAGAGAAAAGTATGGACGCTAAAGGGAAATGGGTCTCTCTCTCCAGACTATAAAATCAACAATACAATCATAGTCTATAAGACTAGACGGTCCCAAAAAATATATTCAAGTAAAGCCCATTTATTTAATATAATGCTCAAAAGCTTAAAGTGTGTGCTTGAGGCCGTACAAAGTCATAAAGATATCAAGAAAAGAACGAGAAGAGAGATACAAACTTTCATGAAATAGCCAGCATCTCATAAACTGACATTTTTATTCCTAAATCCTTTAAATGCACAATCACAAACATTAGTTATAAATTGCCCTTTCCCCCCTCTTTTACAGTTTAAGAGTCATTTTTAAGGCAACCTTTTTTTTCACTATTTTTCTTAAGGCGGAGAGAATCATGTGGAGAGGTTTTTTTCTATTTTTTCATTATTTTTTATGTTCTGATTCCCAATGTCGTCTCTGTGTGTACAAAAATAAATGGACAAACAAATCTCCTTTTATGAAGGAAGCCATAATGAAATAACAAAGTACATGCCCATGCATTTATTATTTTACATTTGCAATAACCCTAAGGAATTATCCCTTATTGGATATGCAAACCAAAAGTTAATTAACTCAAATGAAGAAAGATGAAAGGTGTAAATATTGGAACAAAAATTTTTGAATAAATTAAATTAAAATCCTTGACCTTTGTATCTGTACAAAATACAGAATTTGTTTACATAAATTTTATAATTTGATTTTTTATATAAAATACACCAATTTTCAACAAGACTAGCCACTGCCTATGGCTGACGCATTGAACAAGGCTATCACAAACACAAATATCAAGCATTTCTTCAAGAGAAAGCTCGAGTGGGCACTTGAACTGGTCTCTCGGACCACAGAAAATTCACTACCGTTAATTATGTGTGGACGACATCATAAATATAATTTTCCAGTGAATAAAAATAAAAGTTTGTGGTTCAAAAAATAAAATAAAATAAAATTTCAGTCATTGTAAACAAAGTCAATAAAATAATGATTAGTCCACTCAATTGGAAAAATTGCAACAAGAGTCAGAATCATTTCTTGTTGTTTATGATAATTGAACTCTTATATGTTTTGAAAAAAATACATTATTATATTACCTGAATTATTTCCTCAATAAACAATAATAAATAGAAGCTAGGTTAATGTTTTTCATATTTTTGAAAATATTGATATTTAAAAAGAAACTCCACAATTTTGTCATTTAATTTATAGCAGGACTAAAAAGAAACTAAAAGGTTTAAATCAAAAAGATAATAAATATTTTTAACCGGAAGAACCCCAGACAGAGAGAGAGGATTAGGCTTTCCAGTGTCAAAAATAGATGACAATAAATAATTAAAAATAAAAGAAATGCATTTTGATGGGAAGAGTTTGTATAAATGATATATATGTACAAATGGGAAAAAAATGGAAGAGAGGGGATAGAGGAGATGGCTTAACAAGTCGCAAGTTGATTAATACAAGTTGACATGGGCGTTTAATAAAAAGACGTAAATGATATAGAGAGATAGGTACATACATGTACACATGATGAAAGTGTCAGTGGTTTTCTCTATACGAAAGAGAGAAAGTACAGCTGGTTCTAGCCACGAAAGAAGGAAACAGCTCAATCAAGATTAATAATGCAATGGATTATTGTGAAGAATTAGGAACAACTGAAGGACCCAGAGAGAGAGAGAGAACAAAGAGAAACTTGGACTGAAGGTTCCTTCTTATAAGTGAAGGAACCAGTAAAGGAAATCATAGGTTTTCGTGTGTGTGTGTGGTTTTTTATATATATAAAGTACTCGTATTTTCCCTTTTCTAGAGTTCCATTCTCTCTTTTTCTTTTACAGTTTTGTTGTCTACTTCATGTCCGCCGTCAGTCAGTCAGTTGGTCCGTTCGTCGGCTATTTTTTTGACTTGTTCTAACTTGGACTTGGCTTTTTCGCCTTTTATAAAGTTGTTCCCTGAACAACAGCAACTTGTACTTGTACCATTGTAGGCAGTGACGGTACATATGAGTACGGTCATGAAACTCTTTGGGTTTTTTTTTCTTCCTCTTTTCATTCCAATTCTTTGTCTCTCTCTCTCTCTCTTTCTCCACTTTCTCTCCTTCATTTCCTACCTTTCATTTACTTTTATATTCCATTCCTTGACTACAATTTTCTTAATGTCATCTCTCTCTCCCTTTCTTGAAAGGAAAAAAGAGCAAACTCACATTGTCCTCGTTCAAGTTACTTTCTCTTCAACTTGTTTTCTAATTCAATTAATAAAAGTAACAAGTAGTGAATTTTCACGACCACAAAATTTTCAAACTTTCTCCCCATTTCATTTCGTACTCTATTCATCCCATTTTACTTTGTACTTTCCAAGAATTCGAGTGAGTGGTTAATTTAATGAGGTGAATTTTAAAATTATGTTTAAATTAAAGCCCTTTTCAATTTATCTCCTCTCTGTTAAAAGCAAGGGGGTCGTGCAATGTGTGGGTGTTAGACAAGACAATGGGTTAGATTATCTGTTGAGGGTAAGACGCACCCCATAAAATAGTGACAGGGCAAAGACGCCTTAAATTCAATTCACATCTTAGATGCCACACAAAAAGATAAACTATTTGTATGAAAAGAATTCAGTGGCCAATGATGGGTTCTTGTAAGAGAAAGAGAGAGAGAAATGATGGATTTTTAGGGGGTCTATAGAAAATGACTAGTACTCGACATACCTCCATAGAATGCACATAATATGCCCAACATTAATCAGCTTAAAGATTTCTCATTTCATTCCCACGAACGCCCTGCTTTCACTCTCCCAGTGTCTAATATTATGTAATATCTGTATGTACAATGGAGTTTTGTCCATCTTCAAGTGGGAAACGGTGGGGAGGGCATTGATCGTGAAATGTGATTGGATGAAATGTGATTAAAATTTTCTCATTCCCTTTCTCCTCTCCTCCTACTCGATGATTTAATTTCCAAATTGTAGAAATATTTTCCATACCTTCTACCATCATGCCTTGTTTGTTGGTTCTTGGAACATGAAATTTTCTCTTACAAACTAAGAAAACTAACAGGAGACACAGAGAGAGAGGATGTTGGGTGGGCGTCCTTGTGGGTTTGCGTTGAAGTGGATATAAGGAAATTGGACACAGGAAATTTGTTAAAATTTCTCTCTTCCCTAAATTTCATTTTTTTTCTTCACAGCGTACCACCTAAACAAGACAGATGTTTAGTGTAGATTTTTTTTTCTTAAATGGTTTGAACCAAGAGAGAGAAAGTGTAGAAAATGTCAAAGGTTGAAGGATGAAGGTAATTTACATGGAGAAAACTGATGCTCCATCCTTGATAATATTATTAGAGTGCTTTGTCACTATAGAAAAGACGAGAGTGAAAGCTCAGAGAAAGTAAAACTTGTCCCTCCTCTTCAAAAAAAAAGTGAGCAATGAAAAACATTTTTTGTATATATGAAATACACGTTTTACTTTTCAATTGAATTCTCTACTCTTTGAGTGGATACTGCTGATGACACGAGCTTTTGGTGGAATTTTATGTTTAAAAAAAAGTATTTTATAAAAATTTCACATGAAGAATAAGTTAAAAAGGGACCCACCTTCTTTTTTGCATATAAAAATGATGGCCCATGTACAGATAACAGTAATATATTCCACACTACGGGAGGAAAGGGGAGGTTTATGACATGTATAAATTTGAAGGTAGAACGTTGTGAAAAAAAGAAAGTCTGACGATGAGAAGGAGGAGGAGGAGAGACAGAGAGAGGAAAGAAAATGAGAAGAAAATCTGTTGAATAACTTGGCCTTGGAATGGAATGGGAAAAAGAAGAAGGTAAAGAAAATAATCTGCAATCTGCAATGCAACACAGCCGACGTGCTTTATCACATTTCCAACTTTCTCTCTCTTCAACTCTATCCTCATTGATGTGATGAGACTAAAAGAAGGAGAAAGAAAAAGAGACTTTTGATTTTGGCCACATATTGCAAGATATAAGTATAATTTTTTACCATTTTCTATATCTATAAATGGAGCTTATTATCTGTATTACTTTGATGGGATGGAATGATACTTTTGAAGCACGTTGGCTCCCCCCTTCCCTTCAAGCATATTGAAATCTATGAAATCATCGTTCAGTCGCTTTTCATCATCAGCATCATGTCGACCAAGATGACATGTCCCTTCTCCCTCCCCCTCTCTTTCTCTTTTACTTTCTCTACAGTCTTGAACAGTCAAACCACAAATTCTTGCCCAATTTTCCATCACATCTCAAACTTGTAACCTCTTCCACAGATGCAGCTTTCTCTCTCGCCTCAAAAAAAGAACTACACAACAAAGTTGAGACAGTCATGCTTACATAATTTCTATACGGTACAGGATGTCACAATGAGTTTCCCAGGGAGAAGATCGATCCCTCTCTCTCTCTTTCTTAGAAAAAAAATATATCACAGAAAAAATAAATGCCGAGAAAAAAAATGTAAAGAAAAACAGTCACAATATACAACTTTCTCTCTCTCTCTTGACACACACAAGTGTCTATCCATAAAAGAGTTGCATTATTATAATTTTTCCCTTTTCCAGCTCCTTCCGCTGCTCTTGTTTTTCTTGTTGTGAAAAAAAATAAAGAGAAAGAAAAAAAAGAACAAGGGTTTGGCTGCTTCACTCCAGAGTTGGGTGTTGGAAAGTTTTATTTATTTTTTATTTTATCATCAAATTCCATCCAGTTAGTCTGAGCTTGAAAAAAGGAGAAAGAGAGAGAGGGGGGGGAAGGAGAAAGGGGGAAGGGATGTGGGGGAGCATATAAACAAGGGACGAGGAAGTCTTACGAGGATTTAAATGGTAGCTAATGCAACATTTGTAGTTATAGTCAGTCCTAAAAAAATAAAAACGGCATAGTACACACCATATTATTCAAATTAGCATGAGTGCAGGATATAGTCCCATACATTTTTTTTGTTATTTTAAGAGTTTATCCAAAGTCTCTCATATTTATTTCAACAAAAAAAGCAAAAAAACTTTTCTTCTATTTTTCTTTAAAATAATTCACGGAAACCACACACACACACTCACACATTCAAATGTAGGTTATTTAATTGGGACTACCACTGCCGTATTGAAGAAACTTTGTTTCCATAAGGAATCATTGAATTGAGCTTTCTCCAAAAAAAGATTCCCTATGGACGATATAAAGATCCAAAGAAAATAATCTTGTTAAAGCCAAGTCTAGTTAAAGTCTATGAGATACTTGAAAAGACATTGAAAGAGAACAAGGCTCTCCATACAAATTCTTCTTCATTTTGATCACCCACCATTTAAAATATTGACCCCGATTGTACTCCGCTTCTTCTATTATTTCTAAAAAATGTTTTGAAAGTCAAGAATTTTCATAACCAATCATTTCTCTTGAATTTGGATAATCATCATCCATTTTTCACTTTCACTTTCTTACCCCATAAAATTAGTACAGATAATAAAGGAAATAAAAGATAAACTTTCACAGTAGAGAAGCCCTTCTTTGTTTTAAGGTTTGTTGACTCTATGAAATTTTAATGATGATGACCATATAAATTTAATTACACAAAACCATAACAAAAATTTGTAATCACAATTCCATTTGAAAATGCATAAGAGCTTTTACTTTATTTTAAAAAAAGAAATTGTCCTTGAGAGAGATAAGAATTGATTATCGATTGTTTTTGGGAACCCCAGTTTATTGACCTTGTTATGGTCAATGGTCCAATAGACCAAATTTTTATTTCCCTGGAGAAATAAAGGGAAAGAGTCTTTCTCTATTAATTCATTATGCAAAAGAAAGTTGAAGTGTGTAGAGTAGAGAGAGAGAGAGAGAGAGAGAGGAGAGAAGCGGAAGGAAAATGGTGGAAAAGAGAGGAAGAGGCCAATGTCGTTTCATTTAAATCAATCCAAAGTAAACACTAGTTAGATATATACATACATACATGTATGTATATAAATTATATCAATCTCCTCCAACAAAACATCAAAAGATGATCAAAGTGAACAATGAAAAGGTAAGGCTTGAAAATCAGAGAATGGAATGAATTGAAGGGATTGACAGGAAGAGAAAAAGAGGAGAAAAAAAACCAGAGAAAAAGACAAGAAATGGAATGCACATATATAACTTTATTAGGTTTTAGATTAATTACATCTCTCCTCTCTTGACTTGAGTTTCAAATCAAGTGTAGAGATGAAGTAGGAGGTAGCTATGACAATATAAAATATAGCATAGAACTGTGTGACAGTTGTGTGTGTGTGTACATATAAAATATATTAGTCTGTTAACTTTCTCTTCTCTGTTCATCACCAGATGTTCATTCCGTGCTTGGAATATGATGGATATTTTTTCACGCTCTCTCTCTCTCTAAATAATACTCCCATCCATTTACGTGTACAATAAAGCAAATAAGGTAAAAAAAAAAGAAAGTTTCTTCATTTCTTTGGGTTTTTTAGTCTCCTTTCTCCTCCTCTGTACAGTCTACAGACACACAGATGGGAAACAATAGACGAGATATTAATTTCAACAGTCAAGTTTTGACTAGAGTGTGGCTATGTACTATGCATACACCTTGAAATATTTAATTGCAACTACCTTACATTACATAACATTAGTTCTTTTTTTCTTGCTGTGAGACTTATTGGAAGAGAGACTGACATTCCCACACTTTTCACATGTATGGAGTCTCAGTTTCTTGCTTTTCTTTTGACTCTCGACTTCTCCATAGCCTCAAGGAAAAGAATGTAATGACATAGAAGATTTCATTTCCTCACTCCTTTCTCTTTTCTTTCTCCTCAAGTTTTTTTTCTTTCTCTCTCTTTCACCATTTCAATCCTTGTTGTCCATAGTGCACTGGCACTGTGTAGGAAGGATAAGAGCCATCCCTTTTCTCTGGTGAAAGCAGACGGCTGCATTCTAAGTCAAAGTCTCAAAGAGCCAAAAGAAGAGAGCAAAGGGAAAAAAGGCCATGTACAGACTACTCAAGCCATTTAGTCTTAATGAGAAACCACAGAGAAAGAAAAGAGAAAGTGAACGGGGACTTAGTGTCTCTGTCTATCACCGCAATGGAAAAGTTAAGTGGAGCAAGAAAAAAAAAATAGGGAGAAAAAAAAGAGAATAAAAAAGGGGACTTTGTGTATAGAGAATCTATTTATCTCATTGGAGAAAAGTGTCACCTTTCTTAAAACTGTTCTAATTACATTGTTTTCCTTTCTTGTTGCTCTTCATTAGCTCAGCCCCCCAACCCCCTCCCCCTGCTTTCTCTCCCTTCCCACTCTCACTGTGAACAGAGAAAACTCTTGCGCCTGTTGTGTGTATTGTACGTTCCATTTCATCACTTTATTTATTAATTCTATGTACGTAGGTTGAGACGTATTATGTTCTTTAGTCAAGTAGACTAGGGGCAATTCAAGGTAAAAAGTTGGGGGGGAGATTTTATATAGACATTTTATAATTAAATTTTAATTGGAAACTAGAATAACACAATGTCATTCTATGTGTGTGTGCCTTTATATTGTTTTCTTCATGTTAAAACTACATTTTACCGAAGGGCTACCCCCCCCCCCCTTTTCACTTTCTTTCGTTGGTCGTCTCTCTTTTTTGTTTATGAAAAAAAGGAGTACCTTCTAATTTGTCATGAGAGTCTTTGGTGAAAGAGGCACAAGTTTATTTTTTTTGGTCGATAGTTGACTCACCCACTCACAATATTTGTCATGTAACAAGTATTTGCTGAGTAGAGGGCTTTCATATGTACAATATGGATAAAATCAGGAGAGAAAGTGAAGGGGAGGGGGGAGAAGAAAGTAGAACACATTGTTAGACGGCCTCGAGGCTCCTACTGAGATTTACAGATAGATAAAGATGTACTACAAAAGTACCAACGTCTCTCTCTCTCTCCCCTCCAATTTCAATGGCCTGTGGATAGATTTCTTCTTCTCTATCTATAACCATCATAGCAATTTCATAGTTATAGTTATCGCCAATCATAAATAGTCAAGCAATTGCACATAAATCCTTCCTACTTTCACACCATTCATTTCCACGTAACTTTCTCTCTCTCCACACACACCTTCAAACAGACCTACATTTTTTGACCTAAACTAAATAGTCAAGTCACTCTTTCTCTCTCTCTCTCCATTATAACTAATAAAGTTATGCATGATGATATTTATTATTCAATGGAATGACTACCAAAACCTAAAATTTTCACAGTTCTACTCATCCAAATTCTGTCTCTTAGTACATAGGTAGCACATTGTAGACACCATTTTTGTGCATGCTTGAGGGGGGAAATTTCTATATAGAAATTTTGTCTAATATAAATTTTGGAATATATTAAGAAATGTAAAGAATATAAAATACTTTTTTTGATGATGAACGACTTTATTAGTAATATATTTTAATTTTTTTTCTTAAAAACCTTTCTTTTTCAAAAAAACCAGCATAGAGATTATTTTGTATAAAAAAGTTTTCTATTTGAAATTTTTTGAGTCGTGTGTCATCTCTCTTTTAAAAAAATCAATACCATTAATAAAAATGTTCCACAAAATGAAGGGGAAATTTAGTTACAATTGAGAGGATGTGAAGGAAAAAAAAGTTTGAACATGAAGTTGTAAAGTTGCAGAATTAGTGCCAGATATTATTGAATTTAAGGTTGTTCTATAATATTAGTATTATGAAGTATGTGAGGTGTACTTGTACATAAAGTTCCATGTTATTTCATTTACAAGGACATTGATATACATATATACATATGTATGGTTTGTCATTATTTGTAAAGTGAATGAAATTTCCTTCCAATGAGCTTCCCCAAGTACCTCCTTGCTACTTGCACTTGAATAGTGGACCACCTCAGCATCATTGGCCCTAGACTGACTCTCTCTGTGTGTCTCTTGAACTAAAACTAAAATTGATGTTGGTACGATCAAAGTGGATACTTGGAGAAGCTTTTTATTTTCTACTCTCAGTCTAGACAAAGTTCAATCTCATTCAATGAACCTCCTTCCCACTCTCATCTTCTCAACCTTGCTTAGACTGACAGAATATCTAAAGGACTTTCCCTCTTGTGGTTACACCACAAAGAGAAAGAGAGAGGAGGACCTAAACTATATATGGCCAATTGTCAACAAAAAAAACATTTTTTACTGTTTGCCTATGACCACCTGAGCCCCCTAACTGTAACCTTTCGTGTGTCTCATTTCAAAAGATTCCTTTTTACTACGTGTAATGTGTGCTCTTTAGTTTGTTTATATTTTTACTTTCTCCCCCCACTAAACTTTCACTGAGGCTTCATCTTGATCATGTGTGCACGTCACCAAAGAAAGCAAGAGTAAAGTTATTAGTACAGATGCATTGATTTCGAAACGGAAGGAGGAGGAAAAAAAATGGAACATGTTTGGAATCTCTTGAAAAAAATTCTTTTTTCTCTTCCTCAAAAATTTTTGTGATAATAAACAGTCAGCTGTCGCTTTTTGAAAGATGAGCGGAAACTCTTTTTTGAGGGAGAGAGAGAGAGAAAAAAAAACTTTCTCCACCTTCTACTTTCCACCTTGTTTCTAGTCTAACCTACAACTTTTTTTTTAGGAAAAAATGAAACTGGACGGAACAAGAAGTTTACCATGGTGCTAATCACAGCCTAATAAAAAAATCCATAGTCGTTGGTACAAACCGTATCACAATGCTTTGTTCCCTCCCCCCACCCCCTCCTTCCATTTATCCTTGTTACACATGTATGAATGTGGAACAACTCCAATGAGCCCGACTTTGTTCTCATGAACATTTAGAAATGAATGGATTTGTGTAACAAGTCAGAGTCAAAGAAACATTGGAAAGTTCAATGGAGAAAGTGGAGGAATTTCCATGTAAAAACCATTTTGGTGAATTATGTCCCCACTTTACAAGATTCTTCAACATTCCCACATTCAAAATTTTACATTTTTTACCTTTCTCCACTATATTTGTAGTGTCTCCCTTAGACCCTTTCAAAAGATTTTTAGTTTCTCATGGTAAAATATTTTAATTTTAAAAAAGTGCGGTTCTCTTTCTTCCCCACACACACACACACTCATTTATATATATAAAAATTCTTGATGAAAATTTAATTCAGCATATCATTTAACATAAATATATTAAAAAGAGGAATAAATATATAAAAAAATTCTTACCTAAAAATTTCAAGTGGAAGAAGTAGTCAAAAATAGTCTAGTGAGTTGAAGAAGCATCCGTCTTCCAATTGTCTTGAGTGAGATGAGAGGAAGAGAAAGTGAGGAAAAGAAAAGGAAAAAATGTGGTGAATAGTTTTGATGACGTTGGAATAAATATTTGGTTGATCAAACTACAAAAAACTCATACAAGCCGTTCCGTTGTGGGCCCAGGATAAGATCAAGAGACGCCCAATACATGAGACTCATGAACGTTCACACTGTCACTATCACACACAGACTGATTGAAACGAGAGAGAGAGTGGAACGGATTCGTTTCTCTATTTTTTTGGCCTAGTGAACTGATGACATGACTTATATGAGAAATTCAAAGTAGACAGACCAAGTGTAGAACAATATCCAAGGAGACAGATAGAAAGAGAAAGGGAGGGTGAACGTAAGGGAGGGGAAAGCCTAGAGATTCAAGTGGAAGTTGAAGTGTAGAGTAAAATGTATAAGGATGAAGAGTTGGACTGTGTGTAGAAAGAGAAAGAGAGAGAGAGAATTTGACAATTTTCAATTCAAACTCACCAAGTTCCAATTTCCAATTCTATTCTCTTTTACATAGACACATGAAACATATATGACACACAAAGATTGTGAAATTTTGAAATGCCAAAAGAGTAGAAATGTAGCTAAAAACTATTAATTCTCCTAGAGTTACAGATGCACTGTACTCTTTATTTGCTCAACAATTTCCGATTCTTTATTTTGACTCCAGGATTTTCTCTCTTTTTTTTACTGTTCGTCTTTGAGTGCGTGCTCAACCCAGAATTGTATTGAGAGTGTGAGGAGGGAACGTCACGTAGGCTTTTATTTACACAAAACTTTTTTTTAATTTTTTTTTGGCCTTTCCAACCAATCAATCACTTTTACATGTTTTCACTAAAAAAACCACCACGACCAGACACAAGAGATACCTTTTGCCACATGACTCCATTCACAAAAATGTAGCGTCTGTATTTTTCACTTGATAATGAAACTCGTTTTTTTGGAGAAAAATAAAATAATAAAAAATAAAACAAAAATTTGATCTCTTGACTTAAAAACCACTCCTCCTATTATTAGTACACACCAGACAAAATTTTATGTTGGAGGATGACCGTACAATTTGAACAATTCAATTTTCTCGGATTATTTAAAGGAGACGATGCCATCGTCTCTGTGTCGACGAAGGTGAAATTTATTTTGATGGATTGTATTGAAGAATTTAGAGTGCTCAACATTTTCAATTTTTTTCTCATTTAAATTGACACCATTTTTCTTTATTTTCAACTTTCTCCATAATTTTTTTTTGTTAAAAATTTTCACACAATCAAATTTGTTGGTAATCAAACTGACGACGAAATATTTTTTGAATTTTTCATTCTCACTTTATTTTTTGTACTGAAAAAAATGAGACTGGAGGGATACGTTATTTTTTCAAAAAAGTGTACAAAAAATTGTGGTGGAGGAGAACACTCAAGATGTGACGCACAACTTTCTCTTTTTCAAATGTACACTGACGAATTTAATTGTAGAAAAAAAAATTTAGAACAATTTGAACAATTTACAAATTTTGACACAACATTGATGGACAAGTTTGTTTTTACAAGTGAAAGTGTAGTAACCACAATGACACAAGGACAAAGGCGGATGACCCACGTTGACACAAACTTGACATTGTGTATAAAAATCCTTAATAGACAACTGAAAAGAAGATGACAATAAATTCTCCTTATTTTATTTCTTAAACTCAAAAGAAAAAAAGAAAGTGGGCTACTAGGGAAATCTAAATCTGGGTCTCGTAAATTGAATGGGTTGAAGGTGGCCGGGTAGTATAAATTGAGATAGAAAGTACAATAAAAAAAATTTATGTTTACACATATAACTTACTATAGTCGTCAACACTGTTGAGTGAGTTTGAGTGGAGCTGAAGAAATGAGAAATGGTAAAAAATCAGGGAAGAAGAATGAGGAGGGAGACAAGAAGTGAGAGTGAGAAAAAAAGAGGGAGAAAGCAAGAGAGAGAGAGAGAGAGAAGAAAGACAAAGAGGGGAAACTATGGACTTGAGTTATTTGAAAATGATAGAGAGACACAAGATACTTTTTCACCCCTCTCTCTGTCTTTGATGTCAGGTCCTGATAATGGTCTCACTCCCTGACTGACAGCTCCAAGGTAAAGAAGCACAAGACGTCGAAAGAGGAAGAAGAAGAAGAGACGATGAGGACGAAAGGAAGGATCCCAAAGTAAAAAAAGAGGAGATGAAACTCAGCTCAAGTCTGCATATTGTAGGAAGTGGAGCACACAGTTTAGTTTTCTTCTTTCTAGGGCTTCTACCATCCCTTTCTATTTTTTTCTTATTTTTTTATAACAACAAGAACGATGGTTTAACGATGACGAAACAAAGGGAAAAAAATTTTTTTTTGTTGAAAAAAAGGAAAAAGATTTTTAGTCTCTCGTCCTTATTTCCTTTTTAAATGTTTTTGTTTTTGTTTCGTCTCTCATCCTTTTTTTTCTTCTTTTGAGTCACAACTGTAGCTAGTAGAATTTTTTTGTGTTGTTCGTGTTCTTGTCGTCTCAAACTGGCACCTACTCCTGTTCCTGCCCTTCTTTACGTCTGGCTGTTGTGTCGTGTCGTTTTCTTTGTTGGTCTAACATATGATGATGATAGTAGATTGAATGAATGAAAAAAATAAGGAGAAGGAGGAAAAGCCGGGCAATCCGAATCAAATAGAGAGTAAAACCCGGATCTCTTACTTCCTACCCCGCTCAAGAGTTGGACTATGTGAGCTCAAAGCTCTTTTGCGATTCTCTCTTTTCTCCTTTCCATGAATCTTGGCTTCGTCTCCCTTTCTCTTCACCTCCAAAAATTTCTGTTTTAGTTCTCTTATATCTATCTCTCTCTCTCTTCCCTGTTCTTTTGGTTGTAGTAAAAACGTGGGTTGGAAGGCTGTATAGCCCCTGGTTTGGTTTGTGTGCTCACTCAGATTATATAATGCCATCCACGATCCACGTACATTTTGGTGGAAAAATTTCGAATTTCTATATCTACCGTCCCTACACTTTCCTTCCCTTGTACAGTGAGAGAGAGAGAGGCTACAACTCCGGCTTCCCTGCGCAGCCCCTGTCTCTTTCATTCTCACAACCAAAAAAAAAAGTCTGGCTCTCTCTCGGCCCAAACCCGGCTGAACTCGTATTTGCTCATAGTGTGTCATGCCCATGGTGTTGTAATTCTAAGCTAACTGTAATACCCAATACTTTATGGATATTCAAAGAGCTTAAGCCAATTTGGCTTATAATTCTATATTTTACTTGGCCCCATATCACTTCCCGTCAACCTCCACCTCATTATATCACCACCTTGTCACATTATTATTATCTTATATTTCCCCCCTCTTCTACTTTCTCCTCTACTTTCTCCACCATCACTACATTTTAATATATTATGGCTATCTAGTTCAACTATAGTAAACATATTAATTAGATTAATTGTATACATTTTTTACTATTTACTCAAAATCAAAGAAAATAGTACCGATGTATGTACACACAAGTACTTTTTGGCACAACCCGAAACATTTTCAACTTTCTTGACATGAAAGTGGTCTCTTTTGGTTTTTGGTTTTCTTCGTTGTCATAAAGTGTGGAGAATTTTTTTTATTTGATTTTTTTTGGTGGGGGAGGAAAGGAGTCGTAAAAGATAATCAGCTTGACTGTCACGACGTTGTCAGTGTAATCCAATTAAAAAATCACATGATGGGACTCTTATGGGTCACATCCTCACTTTTTCTAATAAATTACAAGGCTAACCCTTCCCACTTCATCGTCAACTCTATTTTACATTTGAGACACACACGTGCTCTTGACACAGTCTCGTCTCGTCTTCATTGTCTCTTCTATCTGTATAGTTATGCACATGGAAGGACTATGATAAAAAATTTAATTTTAATATATTTGTACATATAAATTTACATAGTACGAGTGTAAAACACTCATCATTTTAAGCCTTTTTCAAAAATTAATCATAATTGCAAAAAATTTTAAAGGTGATTGTGGTTTTGCTCTCAATTTTTTCTTTTTTAAAAGTTTTATCTTTTCTTGTAAAAAAATTTTATTTGACAAATTACATTTATGAGTAGTCATAACTGTATTCCCTAAATTACATTTAATGTACATGTGTACGATATGTACTTAAATTTTATCATTAGATTTGTATAAAATATTCAAAAAAAATTGTCGACAATCTCCTCAATTTTTTTCATTAAAGTTTTATATATTACAATTTTTTGACTTATTACCAAAATATATGTAGCCAAAGCTATGCCAAGGACACGCGGAACAAAAAATATATTACGAGTTGGGAAAGAGAGAGAGAGATTTTCATAGTCGAAATTTCTCCATTTTTTTATATATGAAATGTGAGTTAACTAAAAAAGGAAACGATCATGTGACATTTATTACGGAAACATTTTTTGAAAAATTTGAACTTTGAGACACAGAGAGAGAGAGAGGGAGAGAGTAAAGAATCAGGCATGTAATTACAAATTGATATGTTGAAATGTGGGTAGAAAAGGAAGGAGTGGAACTTAAACTTTTGAGACTTTTAGAATAAATTGTACCTTATATGTGTAATGTCGTCCTGCCCTCCTGTAAGAAGAATTAATGACCCAGTCCCCCCCCTCTCTCTCTCTTTCTAAATCGGAAGAAATAAAGAAAAGAAGACAAAATGAAAATTCCTAAGTCGTACAGTCTATCTGTACACACACACACAAAATTCCCTACTTTTCCATCCCTCGTTTGCTTTGACAACTTTTGTAAAAATTGGTTGGAGGGAGGGAGGGGGAGGGGGAATGATTGGGATTCTGAAAAGTACTCTGTGCCTTTCTCTCTTGAATGAAAGAATTTTCTCTACTACAATTTTATTTACATGTATAACTTTGACTTTCCATTTGTTGACTTTGAATGCATGCCTATACTTTATTTCAACTTTCACCCTCTTCTTTTACATGGGCAAGAGCCTTGTCTCTGTGTGTGTGTTGACTATTGAAAAGGAGACGCATTGCCCTTTTTTCCCTTACATTGTGCAATGACTACACACATCATTCAGAATAAGAATTCTCTCAGGTATCTGTATCTGTACAGTGTACACGTATCATTTCATAAAAAAAGTTTGAGATTAAATGAGGAGGAAAAAATTGTACATTTTTTGTTTACTTAAATTGGTAAAGAGAAAGTGGGTGTATGTGTACACTGTACAAGTTACATTTTTTAGTGTTGAAATCTTGAGAGTGATATTATAAAATAAAACTTGATGGACTGAGACAGGAACGGTAAGGAGTGTTAATCGAGAGGATGGATTTTTTATACCGTCATTTACCCTCCTAGCCCTCCCCCCCCCCATTGAAAAAGACTATGGAGAGGACATGATTGGACTCAAATTGTCCTCGTCAATTGGCATCGTCATCTTCATTGTCCTCCATGTTTGAATGCTTGAGGGCAGGAGGAAATTATATAGAAAATGACCTGTCAAGTACTTGCAAAAGGCTAATACTATTAGTGTACATGTATTAGATTGTACTTTCTCTCTCTCTCTAGTAAACAAATGGATTGGATTCTACAGACTTTCTCTCTCTTTAGTTTTACAATCTTTTTTTCCCTTTCTCTTTTTTTCTAACAACCCCTTCCCTCTTCCTTTGGAAACATTTGTGTGCACTTTCTCTTACAGCCGATACATTGTAAGAGAGAGAGAAATGGGTCAAAGTACCTACTCGATTCGTCTGTGGTGGATTTTTTTCCCCAGGACTCAATTCCCATCTTTTCACTGTCTTTTTGTCTGTCGCCGTCTGTTTTCTTCTTTCTCTTCAATTCACTTGTTTATCTCTCTCCTCAATACTCCTCAATGTACATCTACCCCTCAAAAAAACCGTACAGAGACAGAGAAGGAAGAACAAGAGGGGAAAAAAGAGGAATATCCAAAATAAGGGCATATTGAAATACTCTAGATTTCCTAGTAAATGGAGAAAAAGAGGAGACACGACAGGTTCTCTCTCTCTCTCTCCACATGACAGTCAGCATCCATATCTAACATCTCCAAGTTTTTTTGGGTGATATTCTTTAACCGAATGTTCCCAAACTTGGTCTATGTATTATGTATACGTTTGTCTATAACTAGAAATACTTTCAATGTAATGGAAAATATAAGCAAATAATAAATACTAGAGAAAGTAGAAAAAGAGAGAGAAAACAAGAAATAACCAAAATGGACAATCATTTTGAAAGTAGATTGGGACATGAGGGGAAAAAATTTAAAAGTCTTCCGTGTATTCATATTTTCCAATGTACATATTTATAAGTCAAAAAAGGTCACAAGGAAGTTGTTAAATTACTTTGTCTCTTTCTTTCTCTTTACTTTCACAAGTCTCTCAACTTTGACACATTTCTTGTCTCATTTTTTCACATTAGACCCAAAGTCATAAAGTATTGTATGGGTTTCAAAGGGAACCCCAAGTCAGAGAAAGGAAGGGAAGTTGACTGAGACCTAAAAGAGTGCACTTTTCTTTTTTTTATGTTTCTCTGAAAAAAAAATTTATTTTATTGATTTTCCCTTCCATTTCACGACAATGCTATGGTTGACTATAGACGACGAGAGTTTGACGCCACTTTCTTTTTTTTTTGATGGTTAAACCCTTGACATTATGTTGTGTACAAAAAAAATGATGAAGAGAGATGAGATGAGATGCATTAGTCGTATTTCACCTTGACTTTTTTTCTATTGACTTTCTCCCCATATTTCTTTATGTGAGGGAAAGTGAATTGTGCCCAAGTCAAAAACTTTTATTTTAATTAATGTAACTTTGTATAAAAATAAACAGGCTTTATTTTGGTGGAGATGAATTAATTTTTTTTGTAATAATCATAAAATCTTTTACTTGACAAATGATAATGTACAAAAATATACTTTAAAATCTTGTTTTTTTGAATCTCATTTTCTATTTACTTTTCAAATATTTAATAACAGAGAAAAGGCCAAAATGTTGACATTCTTCTTGACTGTCTTGTTTTTTTCTCTCAATTCTTTCTTTTTTCTTTGTACACATAAAAAATGTATATGAAAAGGTCGCCTACACAGTTTTGAGAATGATATAGTTGAACTCCCAGAAAAAAATTTTGCAATTAAATTTAGAGCTTTCAGTTTTAATATTATGACTCTGTCTCTCTCTCTCTGTACAGATTATGAATGATAAAAGACAAAATGAAGAGAAGGATTTATGTCGAGGTTGAAAAAGAAGCGTAATATTATGTTAGTATTATTTTTGTGTCATGTAAAAAGCTTATTTTAAAAACACTTTAATTTGTATAATAAAATTTTGTCAAGACACACACACAAAATGTACATTTGCATTAGGACAATGTACACATAATTTGATAATGTTTTTCACTTTTTCGTTGAAAATTTTATAACTTTCTTCTTATGACTAGCCTCAAGGTCTCAAGTCTCTCAATTTTCCAAAATGAGCTACACACTCATCACATCACTTCAACCATTTTTGCCTTGTGGTTGTCTTCAACTGGCCCATCTACTTTTAGTCTTTATTTTCCTCTTCATCTTTCATCTCTCAAAAGATGAATTGTGTGGCTTGGGAAATTTGACAACAATGTTGAAAATTTTAGGGGATAATTATAAATGTCAGTCAATCTTTAAATTTTTTAAAAAATGATGATGCATTTCCGTTAACAATGAACATTAATTTACTTTTTAATAATAAAACAAAGTATTATTTGACATTTTGGCAGTTTAAAATTAAGCCAATAAACTACCATTTTTATATATTTGTACATGTACGTTGGATTCTTTTTTTTTGCATCTCCAATTATTTTGAAATGTTGATACTACACAAAAAAACCAAAAAAGAAATTTTTTTGTCCAAACAACTCACCAACGCTTGAAAAGTCTTTGAAGACGACATCCTTCACTGCACAATACTAAAAGATTCTATAGCTGTGTGTGTTATAAAGGCGTTAGTCCCTTTAGAGATGAAAAAGGAGGGGCTACACACACACATAACATGTACTTTGCATATATAACTAGCTAACTTCATTTTTTTTTGTATAGAAATAGAATTTGAATACAGTTGCAAACTAAATTTTGAACAAAAAGACACAAAATTTTTCTCTATAGAGAGAGAGAGAGATAGCTGGATGCCTTAAGTGAGTCATAATAAGATATTTTTAAGAGTAACAAAAGAGGTTAAGAATATAATATAAAGGAGGGAGGAGAGAGAATTTTTTTTCTTAACAACAAAATATAAAAATGGCTAGAAGCCACTACAAGGGTATGAAATATTGTGTCAACCTAAAGCTATGTACAACTAACACACACACATCTGTTATAACTAAACAATACTTATATGAGTCGACTTGTTAAACCTAGTAGTATGGATACAATTTTTTTTGAAAGAAGGAGCCGCTTTAATAAAAAGAGAGAAAGCAAATGTCATGTAGTGTCAACTCACTTGGGGTTTTCAAAACATGGCACATACACTATAATAAATATCTACAGAGGCAAAGGCAAAGACCAAGTCGTCCGTGCGTCAATCCTCCGACAAGACGAAAAAAAGGGAAACCATGGGATTTTTTTTCTCTTCTTCAGCTTTTCATCCTTCTTTTCCGTCTTTGTGTATACTTGAACGATTATCAAGACTACGTTATGAACATAAGCCATAGATTGTATAACCAAGGGAAATATAGACAACTTTTGTATCAAAGTCTTGTGTCTGTCCCTCCTATTTATTGCTCTTGGGCACTGCACTGTCTTCTCCTCCTCTTCTAACACAAACATTTATAGCGTCCTTCCAACACATAATTCATTTTCAACCATTTTTATGATCAACACCATTCATATATGAACAAAAAAGGATCAAGGGTTAAAAGTTAATAAGTGAAGAAAAAAAAATCTGCAGTTTAGTCTCAGCTTTTTTTTAGTCTTTTTCTGTCTTCATCTTCAAATTTTTGTACAGGCGATGTCATGTACAAAAGGTCATGTAAGTACAGCCAGTTTTGCACCACAAGGAATGATTTTCCATGTCTTTATTTTGTCTCCTGTCATCACTCATTTCTTTTGAGGGGGCACTTAAATTATTTTGTATGACATGTAGGAGAAGAGTACAGTTTTTTTTGACATTTTTTTTTGTATTGAGCAATTATTCTATTTCACAAATTTTGTCATGTTGTCAGTGAGAATATAAATACTATTTGATCATTTGAATTCAAAAAAATAGCAATGGCTATTAAATTCTTCTCCCCCATCACAGATTTGTTTTTGCTCAAGTTTCTTTTAAAGTTTACGCTTGTAAATGTGACAATAACAGCCTTTTCCAGTTTTTTTTAAAAAAAAGTCACAATTTATATAATCCTTTATTTTTTGAATAAAAAGTTTTCAAATTCTAATAAAAAAAGAAGCAAAGCTTGTCAATTGTGATTATATTCAAAGACTTTATGTCAAATTTTAATGTCATGAAAGACTGACAAAACAAAATGAAAATGACTTTCTCTCTTGTCCATTATTCTATAGTTTTTAGTTGAGTTGACAGAATTCAGGTTTTTTAATTTTTGAATTGATTTGAATTGATTTATTCTTTGAAAATACAAAAAAATCAACTGAGGATTCAACCATAATGAAACAAGTTGTGAACCTTCAAGGATAGACTACTGTAGTTTTAATATTTATAAACTTCCAATCTATCCTCATAATCATCCACGGCTTAAATGTCAAAAAAATTCACCTTAAATGAATTGTGGTATCTTGCTTATCTTAATTCACCTTTTGATAAGCTTCACCCAAAATAATGAGAAGTGACATTTGATGTTTTTTTCATGCGATGAGTACAACTGAAAAATACATTCAAAAACTGACAAAAAAATGTACAAGTTCTACATGCAGTTAATTTACAATTTATTTTTCCCCTCATAAGTACCGCACTCATATCTGTATTACAATAAAAGTGTACACATAACAACTTTCTACTAAAGTCCCTTAAATTGTCACAATTTTTGTCTCTTTGACTCAAAATGGACAATTATCGTACTATCAACCTGACAGGCTACAGATGAAGAACTCCGTGTTCCCCCAAATAGTTTTACAGTAAAAATTACAGTAAAAACTATTTTGTACATTGACTTGCATTTTAATTGAACATTTTTTTAACATGGACTAAACAGTTCTAAAATGATTGTTTTGCAACGTCAAGTATTAACTTATATGTATTAGACATGTAGCGCAACTGTAATTTTATTTTTGGGTTTAATACTGTCAAGTTTGCTTTTTATACTTCAGCTAAATGAGTTAAATGTTCCTTTTTTTAAATACACAACTGTACTGTGTGCTATGTAAGTAAGTCAACCTGGACGAGTTTCAAAAAAGGGAAGGTATTTAATTAAATAATTAAATTTTCTATCCTGGTTCTAGCACTATGCCCTATGTGGTCTTTCATCCACAAATTTCGTCAAACTATTGATTATCTCTTGCACAGCTTATTTGATCACAATCTAATTCTTAGATTTTAGAACATAGCCAACTTTTTTTTTATTTTCAGCCGAGTACAGACGATACGATTAAAAATTCATTCCATGTCGAAAATCAAATCAACTCACAATTTTTTTTTCGTGAAATAAAAAATTTGTAGTCTGTTTGATAAATAAATTGGTCAAAGGATGGAATTTTTTCAAATTCTAAATTATCAAACAAAATAAAATAAATAAATGATTATTTCGTAGAAATACAAGACCGTTAAATGAAATTAAATAATGTTTAGTACTTTATGTACAAAATGTGAAATAAAATTGAGTCAGTCCGATGATTTCCGTTGGCCGAAGAATGATATGTTTTGATTTCCAAGGCAGTCGTACCCTTCACAATACAATTTAAATGTCTCCAACAATAAAATAAAAAAGCAATGCTTTAGTACTTTAAGACTGTGTTACAACAATCTTATTTGTCATAATCTTGACATTTTTGAATTACTTAGATTATTAAGTACATTCTATTTTTTACTACAAAATGTAGCAGTCACTGAATACTACATTATTATAATTTTTAATTGGATTGATTCCTTCATGTTCAACGGTCCGACAAAGATGCTCTTTTGGAATGTACACAGTACACTTTTGACTTTATCTGAAGAATCTTCTCCATATCCGGTTTACTACAATTTTTTCCAACACTATAAAATACCTCATATTTGTATCTTCATAACTTTCCATCTTTCCCATCCACATTAGGCTCAACTGTAAAAATTTTAACATTAATATGAGCTCGTTAGACCCAAGAGCACAAAAATATTACTAAATTTTATACATCTAAATTAATTATGCATGCATAGGTATTTTAGGTAAGTGCGTTCATTTTTAATTTAAATCCCTTTTCTCAAAAAAAAATCATCATTATCATTACAAATCATTTATTGATATTATTTACTCATACAGGTGCTTAAGTAAGTGTTGACCGACAGTGCAAATGTACAATAAACAATACAAAAAGAGGCGACACATTATGTAAATAACATGCATCATTTATATTAAATTTAAATACTTGAAAGTAATCTTGCAAGTTCTGGAGAAAAAAAAATATTCAAATTCCCTCGTTGTCAGTACTCAAAAGTGATACGAATTTGAGTGAATTTTTTTATTAGTTCTCACATGACAATTTGTGATTACAAAGTCTGAAACTTATTAAATTAAATTATACTAACTGTCCCCACAACCTCATCTCGCAGTTAAATTCCAAATGAATAGTCTCTTAAAAACCTCGTCAAATTATGGCCCAACTTATTAATTATATTAAATTATATTATTATGTACCAAGGCTCTTTCATTGAGAGAGAAAGAAATTTAAGAGCCTTGATAGGCACTAGTTATCTTTGTCCAGAAATAATATTTTAAATAATTAGAAACTATTCCATATGATATGGAAGCTATGACTTTACATTTACGTACAATCAGGCAAATCACTCAGTAGTGACAAATTATTATGCTAAAGTCCTTACAAACAAAAAAAAGTCTGATTTCAACATCAGTTGATTGATACATTGTAGCACCAGCGTTGCATAAATTGACTAACATTTTTACAGCAAGATAAACAATCTACATACACCACAGCGAAGAAATGGAAAGAATCTTTTTTTTTAAAAAAAAATGAGATTGAATCCAAAACCTCATCAACATTCAATGAAAGGACAAAACCTGATGGAATATTAATTAACATCAAAATTTCAACACAAAAATGTATCAAAGAGTCACAATGTCTCCTACTATTAATTATCCTGCCTTAGTCCTCATTTTACGTTTTTATCAATCAACAAAATTTGAACTTGGATTTCTTTTTTTGGCTGCGATTTACTCCAGCACGTAAACAAATATATTTATTATTATGTTAATTATTATACACGATTTGTTATAACCTCCTGTTTCTTGAAACTTGAAATAAAAACTATATATTATGCACTGTATGGAAGTACCACAACGGAAACTCTGACATAAGGTATGTGTACTGTATATCCATCAAATTACAAATTGAACAAAATCTAATGAAGTCAACTACAACTCGTAGACACTACGAGTAATAAAGTTAAGTTTACACACGTATAATAATTATTAAATATAATTGGCAAATTTCACGTAAGTAATATCAATGTCTATAGAAAAATAAATATAAGAATCCTTGACAAAATAGCACCATGTAAAAAAAAAAATTTACAGTCCCTACAGAAACACACATATTTTAAGCTATCGTTTCATTGAGCACGACGACTAATTATTATTGAACTCAAGTTGCAGTTAATGCAAAACACTAAGACATTCCTATGCAAAACATTTCCCTTTTTTTTGGAGGCAAGAAAAATAATTGTACGTACTCTCAGACTACTTAGAGTGAAATTCTAGGATTTGGGAACGTGCGAAACAATAATGTGAAATGCAATATGCAATAGACATAGTTCAACAAATTGTCTAATAGTAAAGTACAGCAATAGAATTTACAATCAAGTACAATGTAGTGCATTGCATTTTTGATAACCTAGTTTTTTTTTGGAAATATTTCATGCAACATTTCTAGATACGAGAGTGATGAAGAGTCAGACTTACAATTAATGGATACTTTAACACAATCATTATTACAATATGTGATTCAAATTACCATGAGGTATGTCATTATGTATATTTTAAGTGTGATGTAAATTAACTTTTTGAGGCTTGCCTCAAATCCAATCCTCATAGTTTTGTTTTGTTTGTTCTATTTTACTTCCAGACTGTATTGAAGAGCTCCATGAATGAATCATAGATCATGAAGGTGATGCCAACATCTAGACAAACTCGACTCAATCGAGGCACAGTTCCTTTGTAAAATCTGTAAAATTAAAAATCAATAAATTGTTATCAGTTGTTGTAGTTGTACAATCTAAAATACGCTGTTTTTTTAATGTGCCATGCCCTTTACGTAATTTCTATTTATGTAATGTATAGTATTCTAACAAAGAATTAGAGTAAGTAATCAATATTAATACAAAAAAGGGTTTTAAAATGAATAACTTAATTCTGTTGACAATGCTCAAATTTCATGACCAGAAGAGTGCTGACTCAACAATTCAACAGATGATGATACAGATTATGATTTATATCTCTATCAACCATAAAAGCAAATGTGGCAAAAATTGCACACTTGCACACAATGTCAGACATATATGTAACACGTGTATATTGATTATGTATGAAAATAATTGCACTAGTCAAGAAAAGTGATATCTGCCAAGGTCAGATGCGGGGCATATGTCAAACATTTACAAGAATTATGCATAATTTCTATCTGGCACGACACATTTGAACTCAAATCAAGAGGCTTTCACTATTGCAAGAAATACATGTTGGTAAAATGAACAAAAATTTTCTACTCATAAAATTTTGTGTTTCATTTACATCTACTTATATACAATGTGTATAAAAGTATCATATGCTCATTGAATGTCATTGATTATAAATCAGTCTATTTCAATTTCAAAATATACAAAAATAAAAATAGGCCTACGATTATGCTTATATTTAATTTTTTTGCAAAATTATTAGATAAAAGATAACATCCAAAATTGCCACTTACGCCTTGGGTCCTTCATTTCTCCAAATTGTGAGAGCACAGTCTAAAGTGTTCTTATATTTTGAAGCCTCCAATCCCTGAAATGAACAAATCATTATAATTGTAAAACTCTTGATTCATTCTGTGAGAAGCATTATAACATGTGTACAAAGAAGTACTAACATGTGGCATAAATATTATCACAAGTGAATCAGGTGATTCAATTCATATAAAAACATAAAACTGTCTTGGGAATAAATGTATTACCTGCATACGGGTCTTGACAACATCAACTGGCGTATTTCCGAAAACGGAAGCAGCACCAGCGACAGCTCCGAAAGCGCCGACAAGTAACTTGGGAACCTACATGTCAAATTGATCATAAGTCAAAAATCTTGGTCTAGGATGCGATTTCATTTGAAGAATTATAATTTTCAGAATAACAAATTGTGTCACAGCATGCTTCTTTATGTATCATACTAAAAATTGTTTAGTTAAGAATTTATTAAACAAAAGTGTAAACCGGTTTTGCAGGGTCTCCGCCTCTATACCAATCTTTCATCGTTTCCATTACATAGAATCTGATTGCTTGATTACTTCCTTGTTTGATTATTGTGGCTGTCAATCCCTTGTAAGTTCCTCCAATACCTAAAATGAATATGAATTTGTTCGCTAAAGAACTATCCACTCAATTCACAGCTGTCACGACAATTATATATATGGTCCAATTAAAAATAAATTGACAGTTTCAAGCAAGCACAAAGTTAAGTTAAAAACATAGCTAATTAATGCTAAAATAGTTATAAGTCAAGTTAATTGTGGCTTCAATCACTACATAGGAGAAAAGGATAATAGTACCTTCAGAACGAATAATTTCTCGAACACCATGAAAGAACCCTTTAAACTTGGGATTTGCAGATCGTTGGTCGTTGATAAACTTTACTTTGACAGTTTCCATCGGTGTGACAGCAAATATGGCCTCACCTTTTAAAAAAATTTATTCGAATTTAGAAAAGAAAATTTGGCAGAAAAATCAACTTGATCAGAATGTAATTGTACAATTTCATAAGACAACTATCATGTTTAACAATACATTAAATATTAAATCTTATACTCACAAACTCCAGCACCCAATCCACATAAAAGTCGTGATACGGGAGAAAGATTTCCCTTTGAGTCAACGCTATATTTTTTAAATTGTTCAAATGCTCCAAACCTGGACAATGAATGAAATAGACATGTTAGAAATTTAAAAAAAGAAAAATAAGCATAAATAACAACATACCTAACAGCGGACTTGGGAATTGAACCATAAACGAGGACACTAAGACCACGGTACAATCCGAAAACTCCTCGGGTTTGTACCGTTTTCTTGACACAGTCAACTATGCCATTGTACTGTTTAGTTTTTCCACTTTTCTCATCTAATTGAAGCTGTGTTTTAACAAATTCTGTAGGATAAGTTATGCAAATTTCAATCCCTCCCGTAATACCACCTAAAAAACAACAACAAAGTACTTTGTTCATGTCATGTCATGATTAATTTTTTATGAAGTTGATGACCCTTTTGCGTACAAAATTGACCTAAAATTGAACTGACCTGCAACAACACCTTTCATCCCTTGACCTCCGCCTGCAGCAGCAGCTGCACCTCCATGGATGGCCATCCAGGGTCGATTAATAAACGGGTATCTACCTTCCACAACCATTGCGTCAAATTGTAATCAGCGGAGACCAATTGAGATTTTCAAAGTAGTTTTTCTAGAAGATTAAATTAGTATAATTATGACAAATTCATATATTTAAAAGATTAACAGTAAGCTCCAGCAGTCACTCTATACAGTCCATAAAAGTACTCCAAGTTATCTTGAAACAAAACAGTTTCTAAAGTTTACTACGAAGTACTTCAGAAAAAATTGAAAGTTATCCTTTGAAGATAAATCTTCAAAGATTCAAAAAAAAATTTCAAATTTCGCCCTACTAAAAGGATATCTTGGCTAAAAAAAGTCGTAAAATCAGCAATTTATTTCTAAATTTGTTAATCATCATTATGCATGTTTAATTTATCATTAAAATTAGTGATTTGACTATACAATGAAAACCTTTAAACGGTGAACAATGTCATACAGTTCAAATGTGAGTGACAATAAACCCTAGTTTTGAGTGTTTTAAGATTACAATTTTGTGTAAAGTTCAGTTGGACAATTAAGTGAAATAATGTGTGTTGATACAAGATATTTAACTGTCAATTTTTCAAATTATTGACGACACGATTGTCGTCAATGTGTAGGACACACACATGGCTGAATATTTTGCAGAGACTGGTGTGACAGATTTACTAAAACTAATGATAGGACTGTACATGGTCATTTGTTTAACTTTTAATGTTGTCACAAAATTACTCCCCAAATTGCTTTCAAGAAAAGCTCTACAAAGTTCAAAACGAATTCTCTTGGTCATTGCTCATCCGGATGATGAATGTCTTTTCTTTGGTCCTACAGTTTTAGCTTTACTAAGGGCTTATCGCCAACATTTTTATGTATTGTGCCTATCCAATGGTAATTATAAATTGTCTTGATAAACTTTATTGCGTATAACTTTACAAACTATTTAGTTTAATGTATAATGTTGTTTTTATTTTACTTTATAGGAGACTATGAAGGTAAGGGTACTCAACGTAAAAAGGAGTTATGGGATAGTTGCTGTGCCATGGGTATCTTGGAAGAAAATGTCACCCTAATGAAACATGATTATTTAAAAGACGATCCAAAAGGTATTTCAAATAGTCCATGTTTTGTAATTGTACAATTATAAAATTTGTTTCTTACTGGTAACTAATTTGGTGTGTTTTTTTATGAAAATTTTAAAGCCCATTGGTCGTACGATCTCATCGGCCGAATAATTTTGCCACAAGTAATATCCCATCAAATTGACACGGTAAAAAAATAGTGTCCCATTGTTTCTCATCTTTAAAAAAAATAAAAACCGCATTTGTAGTTGATGGATTCTCAAATGAAATGTTGATTTTGTTAACTACAGCTCATCACATTTGACGGGTACGGGGTCAGCGGCCACAAAAACCATAGTGCAATTTATTTTAGTATCGAAGAGCTCATGAACCAAGGAAAAATACCACAATGTAAGTAAAACATGAGTATTTACTACATGTCGTAGTTATCAATGTTTGTGACTTTAAACTACCTTAAAAATTTTAATGACTGTTTTTCGTTACAGTTTGTATACCATATGCGTTGGAATCAGTGAATATAGTAAGTAAACAAAATCGTACGCAATAAGATTTTCCAAATATATCTTGTTGACAAGAAATAAACAAGAAAGAATTTTATGGAGTAAAAGTGTCGGAATTATTTCAAAAACGCTCATTGTTCTCATTCAAATTATATTTTCAGGTGCGGAAGTATACGCCAGCGATCTTGGATTTCCCCTTTTGTTACCTAACCTCGTCCATTGTTTATGTTACGAAGGGCAATGAAAAATCTTTGCTAAAGGTAATTTTACGTCATAAAAGTTTAATATGTTTACATAATTGCTATATGAAAAGCAGTTACATATTTGTCGGAATATAATGTCACATAACATTCCTTTTCAAATTTTTAGGAGGCAATGAACCAACACAAAACTCAAGTTGTATGGTTTCGTAGATTGTACCTTCTCTTTTCCCGATATCTAAAAGTCAACACACTACGTGAAATCTCTGGCAAGCGGCCTACACATCAAGTCAAATAATTAAATTTTTTCACAACTTGTGATGTCCATAGACGTATTATACATTACATGAATATCGTAATAAATGAATTTCATCTTAAACTTTTCCCTACTTTTGTAATTTATTACAATCTTCCTTAGGCTTCCCTATATCACAAGTTATTAGTAGAATTTTAGGAATGTTAAAATATTTAGATGACCAAAACTAAAATTTTCAACTGCCCATGGTGTTGCATTGGTGGATATCATGATAACTCTATTTAAGCAGAAACAAGTTTATGAGAATTTCCCTGTCATAAGTGTAAATAACAAATATTACTAGATTCAGTGATGAATATTGTATGATTTAATAATAATTTCAAAATAGATAAATCGAATGCATAGACAAGTTTCATGTACGTTGAAGAATTCAAAGTATCTTCAATTTATTCATTATAATAGTTTTTTTTGACTGAGTAGTTCTTACTGAACTTTTCCCTCACACTCTCTCAACATACACGCATACATGCACACACAGTTCACGATTCATTAATTTGACCCCTCAGAGAAGCTACTTTCAAGATGGTTCCTTCCATTGATTTCAATTATAATAATTATCATTATTATTATTTCTCTAGCGTTCACTAAATGCCCTCAATCCCGGCTTATTATTATGCAAGCACAGATCAAATCTTTTCATGACAATAATATGGGTAATGAATTCATTACCCATGTACTTAAATATTTTTTTTCCCTTTACAATAATTATACTCAAATCGTAATTCGTTAAATAGACATAATTATAATGTATTGAAATTTGTAAGTGATTCTTTTTTTTATTATTACTGATTCAAAAAAAATGTACTTTTTTTCTCCTCCTAAACCTAATTATCAAGCGCGCACATTGGGTTTACAATACATTATGTGTTGTATTTGTAGATTATATCGATCGAGTCTGTGTATCAAGATTGACAACTATAACAATATTTTTAATAAAAATTATAATGAACCTCATTTAAATCATTTTAATTCATGTCTTCAATTTCTTCTTGTTGTTGCTGTTGTTTATTGGTTTCTTCTTCTTTCATTTTGGCTGCTCTCTTTTGACGAACAATCTCTCGACACTCTGAACAATACCATTTGCCTTTTGGAGGAATCAGAATACCAACACATTCAAAATGAAACCACTTGTACTGACAACCTTTATAGTCACATCCTATCATCTGTGAAACATTATCGTGGGGACACTGACAGATACAATAAAGTTTTTCATCAACATACAAATCAGCCTTCTTTGGTTTGGTTAATGGTGGTTTGACTTTAGCAGCACCACTAGCTGACCTCCGACCACCACCACTCCCACGAGGTGCTCTTTTATTTGTTGGTGTTGAGACGAGAGGAGTTGTTGGAGTACTTGGAGTAGAAAATTGTCCATCAGAGCTTGATGTCATCATCACAGTTGATACTGGAATACTGGGAGGTTGATAATGATAGTCGTCTCCGACGGCAACATGTCCAGTGAAGGAGAGGGAATCATCATAGCTTCTCTTGATGAAATGAGTGGTTGATCCTTTACTCTTGTGAGCCATTTTAGACTTTTTGGCAGCTGGAACTGGAAGTGCTGCTGTTGTGGAACTATTTATGGATGGTCCACGAGTGATAGTAATTGTTGTATTTTTCTTTTCATTATTTCCTAAGGATGTCTTGAGTGAGGTTTTGAGGGATTTTTTGGGTGGACGTTGTACACCAAAATTTGGAGGACTATCCTTTACAACTGTCAAGTCTCTATAATCACTCATATTGAAATTGGAATGTACATTTCTTTTTACAATTAAAGGCTTAATGGGTACATTACGGACTTTAAGTTTTGACACTGGAGCTCCACTATTTTTTAAACTGTACTTGATTTCTTCTCTCCTTGGTGGAGGTGGTGGTGGTGGACGGAGTTCTTCCAAATTTTGTACTCCTCGTACAAGTTTTAATAGGAAAAGTTCACTTCCCATATCCCAGACTCCATCAATGGGTGGTTTGACTGTTCCTATAATGTCTGTCAATTGTTTTTGATGAAATATTTCTTCAGAACCAGAATCATCCGTTTCCAAGTCTGACTCTAAAATGTAAGGTTCAGCCTCCACTGGATTTAATGGTTTTATATTTTCATTGGCTTCATTAGGGGCTAATTTAGTGGTTATTTTAGGTACTTTGGCCTTTTTATATTTTCTTGGAGCTCCTCTAGGTCTCTTGATGACTCCATTATTCACAACTTTACCCCCAACAGCCACGCTCCCAGTGCTCTTTTTCATCTTTTTAGAAGTTGTACCTTTTGCAGTCTTGACTTTTGGTATAGTTAATTTAATTGGTGATTTTTTAGATTTACTTGAATGATGATGTTTGTCACGTCCCCCTTCATTGTCAGACGAGTCGGAATTACTTGATGATGAAGATGAAGAACTACCAGAGCTAGAGCTGGAACAGGAACAATTACTACCACAACTGGAACAACTTGACGAGCTAGAACTGGAACTAGAGTAACTTCTTCGTCGACGTTTCTTTCCAGACGTTTTCTTTGAAGGTTTTCTAACTTTCAACTTCTTTGGTCTTCCACGGGATCGGGATGAAGCTTTTGCAATGAGATCTCCTCCATGATACATATGACCATTTCCATACACATTGGTTGACGCTCCAACCTTTCTTTTTAAATTAGGATTCCCCAAATTTTTTGGTTGACAATAATCATGTTCATGTTGAATAGAAAACATGGCATTTTCACGAATTATATGTTCTGGTAAATGATTTTCTTCAAAAGTTGGAATTTCGGGCACACTAAAATTAAAATCGTCAAGTGGAGGTAGTAGAGGTGACATGGAGTCGTCCGATTGTTTCAGTTTATCCAAATCATCCAGTAATAGACTACTTTGGTGGAATGGTTTACCAGTTCTCTCCATCATTGAATCATTAAAATTGTCCAATGCTTCCAATCCAATTCCATCTGAAAATTATTAAATTCAATGTACAATCATTTCATTATTTCTTATTATGATTTTAATGAGGAAATTGTAGTACAAAGATTGACATTAATGTTAATAAAGCTATTATTTAAAAAAATATAGACTATTCAAAAAAGCATTAAACGAAAAAATATGTAATAAAATATAATTTTTGTAAAATTTCTTTAAATTTTCATGAGAATAGCTAACTCAAAGGATCTTAAGAGCAACAATTGTAATGAATTTTACTAAATAAAATAATAAATGAAACAGACGCTTCACAAGGAATAATGTAAACTTACCACTCATATCCATAGTAGACTGGTTTAATGTAGGTTCAGTCTTGCCCTTTTGTTGTAGTAAAGAAGTTAGACTGTCATTTTTCTGAGAGCTTGTTAGTGATTCGGACATTAAATGATCAACACCACTCGCCATACCCACGAGTTTTCCAGAGTCACTTAACAAACCATCCTGTTTTTGAATGAAGGAGGATGACGATGAAAATAAAGAGCCCAAAGTTGGATCTCTATTGTCATGATGATTATTACAAATATCGTGCTGCTTTGAATTGAAAGTATTCCCAGTAACATTCCCCATTGGTTGCAATTTTGGTTCCTCTAACCCATCAGACTCAGAGTCTGATTCCTCCTCTGACAAATTCGGTCCCTGAATTTCTGCAAGATTAAATGGTTTTGATGGCTTCACAGGAAGATGTTCCGGTGAAGAATGACTGGATTTAAATTTTTTCGTTGCTGGATTTGGACTTCCAACAACATCAGATTCTAAATATAACCAAAATGAAAAGGATTAGTATCAAATACATAATTACAAAAAATACATACTAATAAAATTGTCGTACATTAGGTGACATAAATTAGTTAAAATAATCTCTTACTTCATTTTTAAAATTTTTTTATTACTAATAATCCTAGATGATGCATTAAAATAGTACATTATCGATTGACGTCATGGTACGAATACTAACCTTCTGCTCTTAGATTTTCAATTGGAGAATCTTGTCGGTCCATATTACCATCACCGTCGGGGACTTTTCCAATGGGGAGTGGAGGAGTTACATCGTTATCAGTCAATTTCACCGGAGTTGAGCTATCAACAACTGGTACAATTTTGGGTGAAAATGCATGATCCATACTTTTATTTGTCTCAGAAGGCGGAGTTTTTACATTGTCATCATCAATACTCATTGCATCATCATCTCCATTTAACATGGTTTCCGCCTTAATATCCCCATCTGTAAGAGTAAGCAAAACAAAAACTGTTACATGTTTACCCAATATTAAAAAAATTATATTATGCATCAGTCGTACAACAATAAAATTTAGTTGTCTACATGTACAATTGAATAATTCTTGTCATAAAATTATCGTAGTTACATACCAGCTATTATGGGGGTCGTACCATTGCCTCCTCCTGGTTTGGTCTTAATAACAGCACCGTTGCCATCATCCACAGAATCATGAGTATCCCTGTCGCCATTGGCATCTGTAACCTCTTTTTTGATATCAATTGAAGACACATTCATGGGCTCTGAAGGAGGGTCAATAGAATGATTTTTGTCACTTGAAGAATTTATATTTTGTCCGTCAACATCATGATGTCCATTGAGATCAGTCGTAGGTTGTGAACTTGTTGATTCTTTCTGTGTATCAGCTTGATTGAGGTCTTTGATGGACTGTTGATCTTGGTCCTGATTAAGCTCTGGATTTAATTCACTTGTAGAATTTGTTGTAGTAGTACCTTCAGTAATAGCAGGTAAAGTCTCTGGTGTAGGAATCAGGGAAGGTTTGACTGAGTCAATGACACCACCTTTCACATGAACAGTGTCCAAATGTTTTTGAAGTAATTTTTTTGAAATGAATCGTTCTTGACAACTAGTCTTGGGACATTTACGAAGTTTCTCCCCATTGTGTAATCTTTTATGAACAATGAGAGCTTTGGGTTTGGTAAAATATAAGCCGCAGACATCACAGACAAAATACTCTGGAGGAACGCAAAAATGATAAATATGGGGCCATTTCTTCTTGAGACATTTGGAGCAGTCCACACTTTCTGTCCCATGTTTCCAAAATAAATGCGTCATAAAATTAGGCTTGGCACAGTAGGTTACACTACATTTCCAGCAAAAATGATTCAGTTTATGTTTTTTCATATGATGTTCTAAATCTTTTTGCGTGTTGAGTGTCTCCAAGCATAATTCACATTTATTATGATCGCTCCTGATATGAACCATGTAGTTGAAGAAGCCAGGTAAGTGTTGATTTTCACAAATACTACACTGATATCTACATTGTTAAAAAGAGAACAAAAAAAAGAGTCGTACATGAAACATTAATTGGACACAACACACGTACAAAGAGAAATACAAAATTTTATCATGTTGAAATGTTGTTTTTGTTTTTTACCTCCAACCAATTGTATCACTGGATCCTTCATGATCATCCTCAATATCGGTCAGTGTCAATGGTTCCGGAGTGCCCAAACACAAATGAGAATACAAAGCGCCGGCAAAAAGAAAACGTCCTAGGAAAATTCATAGCACATTGTTAGCATTGTACAGTATCATCATCAGCCATTCATTATATTTCTTGTGAAAGGTAATAAAATTAGTCATATTAATAAGTCATAGTAATGATAGTACCTTTACACATTGTACATTTCATGGCGACCCCTCTATGAATTCGTCTCCCTAAAATATTGTCATTGTTTTTTTTTACAATTGATTAAAATTCATTATTCAAATTCAAACCAGTTTTAGACGAAACTTTTGAGTATAAAAATTAATATACAGTAATTGTTTTTATCACATTGTAATTTTCTTTTAAAAATGAACACTACAATTAACTTACAATGAGGGAAGAGATTTTTCTGCGAGTCTGCGAGGAAACCACATAGTAAACATTCACATGGAATTTCACCAAATTCTTCCAACTTCTCACCGGTGAAAGTATACACGACATTATGAGAGTGAAACACCTTTTCAAGAAGTGCTAATTTGAAGTCAATCCATTTTAAATTGAAGTCCAATACTTGATCATGTTCTTTTTTGTCCAATAAAGTTAATTCACTACTATTACTACAATTTTCCTTCATAGGTATACTTGGCTTATTTGTAGAATCATTGTCATCATCGACTTCCATTTTTACTTCAGGTAGTAATAATTCTGAACTACTATCAATTGGATGAGGAGGTAGAGGGGACAATGATAAAGATTTATGAATTTCTTCTGGGTGTTGAGGATCTGATGAGGACGATGACTCACTTGTTGTTGCAGGAGTTTCAGACTTTTTTAAACTTGTATCTATCATCATCTTTTCATCATCACCGTCAACATTTGTTTTTGTTGAATTTTCTTCTTGTTGTTCATCTTTACTACTACTATTGTCGTCTGGAATAGGAGTTTCTTGATTTGTAAGAGGTGATAGAGTTTGTGGAATCTTAGTATCATCACAAATTGGTTTGTCATCATCATTGGATGAAAACGTAGGTAGAACAGCAATAGAACTAGTTGTAGTGAAATCCTGTTTCGAGTCTGTGCTAAAGTTGTCTACTACATTTTTATTGTCTTGGTCGTCTTCCTTTGTTATACTACAATTATTAGACTCTAATGTTGATGTGCCCAAGTTCTCTAGGGGTGGTATAGATGTTGGGGATGACACCATTGTTGTTATTGGTTTGTCATTGTCCAATTCTTTCTCTTTGTCATCTTCTTTTTCAGCTTGTACAAGTGTAGGAGAAGGAGGAGGAAGTGATGGTAACTTACTATCAGTAGTAGAATTATGTTCTAATTCATTAGATTGATCCTGATTATCAAGTGGGGATGATGATTTTATGGTTGAATTATCTAGTAGTTCAGTTGTTGTACCACTAGCTTCATCCTCAGTACTTTCTTGTTTAATAATAGTTTTGTCATCTTCAGGGGACGTTTTCGAGGGTCTCAGATGATTTCTTGACTCCATAATAGACTTGAGTACCATGGCTGGTGTTCGGAATACTCTTAAATCCCAAGAATGTTTTGAAAGTAAATGAATCACAAGCTGTCTTTTGTCAATTCTTATCAGTCTCACTAATCTGCAGTATGCACAGTCTACAGAACTTTTAAGGATCATATCATTTAAAATTTCATCTTCTGTTTTAGACTCTAGACTATAATTTACTGAGAGTTCATATCGTGTAGTTCGAGAAGAAGGGGGAGGAAAAGGAGAATCATTGATAATTGGTGTAGTAGTAGGGCTAGTAGTTGTTGTTGAATTTACGGATGATTCACTAACATAGTCCTTTAATTTGTCAGATAATTCTCTAATAAGAATACCTAATCTTTTATCATCATCAAGTTCTAAGAGTAAAGGATCTAATTTCACTGGTTCCTCTTGTTCCATCCCTTCATTCTCATAGTCATCATAGTGGTCATCACCCTCCATCTCATCATCCTGTTGTTGTTGAATAGAAAACATATTTTGTCTTCCAGAAGGAGACATTATATGAAGTGATGGAATGGTTAAATTTTTGGATGGAGACCTCAAATTACTAAATGCTGACTGAAGTTGTTGTTGTTTTTTCTTTGACAAAGTTTTCTTGGTGGACGAGGAAGAGGAAGAAAATTCATCATGAATAGAGATTATAGAAGTTGATGAAGATAATTCTGCTATGGATAAAGGTTCATTATTTTTCCAATTATTATTATTTACTTTACTGATGGTGGCGGCAGAGGACGAAGAGGATGAGATGGAAATATTTTTTTGATTTTTTCTTCGTGTTGCTGCTGAGGACTTTGATTGTGGACCACTCGTTGTCAATAAAGATAAAGATACATCTGAATTATTGATAGTACTTGACTTTCTCCCAGGTTTAACTTTAGAGATGGAGATTGACGGTCGTTTGTTTGATTGAGTGTTAAGATCCAATGAAGAGTCTTCCCCCACATTACTACTATCAAATTCAACAGCACTATTATTTTTGTTAGTGACTGAACTACTATTCCATAGATTGCCAAATGATTTTGTAGTGCGAACGGAACAAGCCCGAATATGAGCAGCAATTTTACTCGGTGAAAATTTTTTCCCACAATATTTACAGGAATTATCGCGATTACGAAGTTGAGACGTTGTAATGGTCGTACTTCCATGGAGATTCACATTCATGGACCCTTGACACTGAACAATGTGTTCACCCAGGAGGGAGAGTAAAAGTACAGAACCACATTTTGGACAAATTCCAGTACTCTTTCGACACTCTTGTGCATGATATTTCATAAAAGTAGTCAGCCCATCCGACTGAAAAACTTTATTACACTCAACACAGAGAAGACTTGTGTCAATCCCTCCTCGATCCAAAAATTCAGCTCCATTACTAAATTTTTGTGTGGGTACTTTATGTTCACGATTGAGATGGACCATGAGCTCTTTGGAGAATTTGAATTGTCGTTGACAGTAGAGACAAGAAAAGATTCCATGAACTTCTGTACCATGAGTAAAATATTCGGACACTTCCAATTGTAGACTACAAAGGGTACATTGTTGTAACTCCATTGAATTGTCTTGTTCTTCGTCGTCCTCGTCGCCCCCCTCCTCTTCTTTGTCTCCCTGTTCCACCTCGTCGTCCTTTATCTCTTCTTCTTGATTCGACAAGGACGGTAATGTTCTCATGAGCTCTTTTACAGGCATTTGCAATGACTCCAGCTTGAAATTTGAGAGGACAGGATGATGAACAATTACACACACAAAGGGGGGAAAGACTACGCAGTCAAATCTTTATATTTTTCTTTCTTCGCCGTAAAACCGTTGAAGTCGTCGTAGTCCTGTTCTGGTTCCCGCAAAAAATGAAATACAAAAGTACATTAAGGCCTGTACATAATATAATGATGATGACTCGAGATAAATCAATACTAACATCCTACGTGTACTAGGGAATAATTGAGTAATAAAAGGTATGGAAAAAAAAAATTTAAAAAAATATTCACAATTTATTTTGATTATCCTGAGGAACCCTTCCATGGTTTTTCCGTCGGCTCCTCGATTCCGTTTCGTACAAAAAACGATTTGTTTTTGTAAAAAAAACTCCTTCTACTCTTGATTTTTCTAAACAATTTACCTTTGTAATAAAATCCCGTGGAAGGATGATTGAAAAAACAATTTCTGAAAATATCCTTCCCAAGTATACATAGATTTGTATGTAACAAACAAAACACTGCGTGTGATTTCAGGCTCTGTATCTGACTCACTCTGAGTTTGTGAGCCGAGCAAGCGTCACGTCTCCAGCTTCTCCTGAGCCTCGTCGGGTGGGGTATGCATGCACTTTTTAAAATGAGAACCAACTATTTTTATGAAGGATGTTTTTGATCCTCGTCATTTTCGGAGGATTTAAGTTTTATTGTGTTCAATATCAAAGTATCAGTACATTATTGCCCCAGGCATACAAAATAATTACATATTATTGATTCCATCATCATTAACTCATAATTGTTCAATGAATAATAATGTTTGATACATATCATTATTATCTTTTTTAAAAAAACATGGGAAAAACGGCATAACTTAGAGTACTTTATAACTTACTTGTATTAATTATAGTTACGTGATAATATTTTTATATTTAACAGCAGGGCTTCCTTGTCTAATTTTTTTACTCTTAAATAAGAAAAAACTCCTTTTTTGATAATGTACAGCACACTTTAACGTAAAACAGAGATACTTTTTTAAAAGCTGTTGTGGATAAACTACGTATAATACATGTTTATAATCATTTTTTTAAAATTTTGTACTTCTTGATGATGATCATTGTCTCACACTTGACCCCTCCACACACAGTCGCTCTCTACTAATATACATTCTCTCACTTACACAAACACCTAGTAATACAATTATTTATTACATAATTTACTCTTTAATCATAGTTTTTTTATCATATCTATATTATTTATATCTATTCTATCTTGGGTCGTTTTGCTAGAGACGCTGCTGCATCTTCACTTTCTTGAGAATCTGCAATAAAAAATAAATAAATAAATAAAACAATTCAAAGATATGTCATTTTTCTAAGCAACTGTCATTAACATTAAAAATTAGTAAATCATGTGCACATGAATCAAAAAATGAATTTACAATCTTCACTCGGTGCAAATGGCCCAACAAAGTCCAATCCTTGGGAATCACTTGTTATGGAAAAGCCTGTTAAACAATTTAATTATGAAAATTAAAAAAACATTCCATCCATATAAATATTCATAGCATAGTTCCCAATTGCTAGAAAGTACATTACTTGTATTTGAGTCTTCATTGAGGACTAGACTAGCTGATGAATTTTCTGCTGATGCCTAAAAATGTAAAAACATTTATTAGAATAAATTTACAATCTTTCCTAATACAAAATCAAGACAAGAGTACATATTATAAGTACCCTGTCCTACAAAGGTTTGGCAATTCTAAAACTACAATAATTAAAAAACATTCTAATGATTTGCTTACCAAAGGCCGTTTTTCGTTTACAGTCACCTCCTTTTTCTTTGACTATATATAAAATGTTTTTGAAAATAAAAAAATGTTTTCATTACGTGTTCCTGTCTATTATCCCAATTATACACAAGCATATGACATAAACTTTGGCATATAAAATATATTGAGGGTCTTCATCGAAGACTATGATTAAAAGTACATATTCTATTAAAATTTTGTTAATAATTTACCTCGGAGGAGATGACAGGTACCCACTTATGTACTCTCAATCTTGTATCCCCAATTACGACCCACTTCTTTTCCCAATGTCTAACTTTGTCCACCACCTGCATGACCCTTTTAATGTCATCTTTTGCTCGACTTCTAGTTTTCACAAAACAAATATTTAATTTAAACTAAATTAATGAGAACTAACACTGTGACCATTACACAGAATTAAATATCTTTCCCATACTAAGATGGTAAATATTAAATACAAAAGTATTTTTAAATACTATACGAACCGTGTTTCCGCTCTCACGGATCTAGACATTTTTCTACTTGAGGAATATTTTTTGTCTAAAACTGAAAAACTGAAGAGGATGGCACAGAAATTCAAAAAAAATCAAAAAACATAATTATTTGTCTATTTATTTCAACTTTTTTCACAAGCGACTTATTTTGACGGGAAATGGACAAGCTTCTCTGTCTCTTAGCTTTCGCTTGCATCGACTTGAACAAACCCCACGGTTTAGTCTGCCTCTCCACTCTCAATTCCGACATTTTTTCAGTGTTTATATTTTTGTGATGCCTCTAAAATACTTAAATGAAATGCTTTAATTACGCCTTCATTAGCCGAGTAAAAAATGAAATATGGATGCCAATTGTCGAGCACACTAAAATTCTAGATAGTTTCATCTCAAGCCAAGAGTCTCTCAAAAAAGGATCGAAAATAAATGACAGAATAATTATTTATGACAATTTTTATTTCGTACTGGTTCCTCTTTTATTTTTCTTTCTTGACAATGATGTTTTCTCGCATATTTTTTTTTACATGGATAACCAACATATAATCGTGTTATTATTATATTATTATTTCATTTTAAGTTCCGGCTCAAATGAGGAGATGAGTCAGTTAATGTTGTTCCTGTCGGCAAAGTCGTCATCAGGGTGAAGACAACATTATTATCTATACAACTTTTTTTTTGTTCCTATTTAATTATTATTATGTGTGTAAAAATTGCATAGGTATTTTTAATTTATTTTTTTTTAAACTTTTTTCAAGACAGTGTACTTTATTGAGAGAGCCAACAGAGAAAAACTCATGACTTTCTACTAGCATTCTCAATTATTTGTATGTACATTGTATTTTTTTGTCCTTTTTTTCTCTCTTTTGTTGTAATTTGATTCTTATACAATTTTAAATTTTATATAGCAATAAATTAAACACTGCTGCTGAGTAACTACTGCTCGTAAACATTCTTTTTTTTAATTATAATTGAAACAATAATTAACAGCGATAATAATAAATAAATAGTATGAATTCTTCACCCTTTTTTCTCTCATGCTCTTCTACAATAATAATATATTTAATATTACCTCTACATGTACAATTCAATTTATATATAAATGTAGAGCCAAAGTCAGAATCTTGTTAACGGAGAATATGTTTTATAAAAAGAGAATCGGTCCATGTTTAAGAATAATTTACAGGCATTTTTTTTGTCATAATAATAACATAATTTTTTCTGTGTCCTGGCTACTCAGAAGAGTTACATTTTTTTATTCAATTTTTTTTGCAAAAAGTGATCAGGCATCAAAAAATTATGTACCTGAAACATACAACAACAACAACAACAACAAGAATAATGATTAATCTAATAATTATAATGCTGTGCAAAACCAAATGTACAGCAGTACAGAGATTTTTTTTTCCTTCTTCTTCTTGTAATTATAAAGAGAAAAAAAAATTAGCCTGGTCAAATTGTAAGTAGTAGTATTAATAGTAAATATCTTCTTTTTTTTAAAATAATTATTGTTACAGTAGAAAATAGTTATACGCCACTGAAAAAAGAGTCTGGTTTTGTAAAAGTTGTATCATATATATCTTAAATGCATATATTATTATGTATATATAACCACCTTCAAAGTCCCTTACAAATCTTAAAACTACTTTTCTGTTTTTCTTTTACTAAACAGATGGTTTTTTTCAAATTTTCTTCTTTTTTTTTGTTTGAATTCTTCCCGTGCATCATCATCAATCATTATTATAGCTCGACAATACCGAACAGTACTATAATAATAGGTGATATATATATATATTTTAGGTAGGATTCCCCGAAATAATTTTAACGCACCCATTTTGCTTACTATATCATCATCATGGAAATATTTCCGTAAAATGGTAGTACACTGTGTACCTTGTGCCACTTTATACAAAGTTTATACACCGATAATAATAAATTTCATATACTATTTACTACACTATTATATATATAAGAAATTATATAATAAATTTTCTAATATGTATAATAATAATAATAAAGTTTTTCTCTCTTCCTTTCTCGTTTCTTTTTTTTAAACTAAAAATTCCTAACACTTGCAGTCAACTTTTAGGTGTAAAAATCAGTACATATTACACATATACACGTTCTACATCGTGCTGATGTGTGTGTATAGTTTTTATTATTATGGTATGTAGTAGAAACAGTATATTAACTTTGGTAGCATTTTTTTTTCTTCTGTTGTTGTTGTTGACCATTTAAAAAATTGATATCACTTGTGTGTTGTGTTTTGGTGGTCATAAATATTATGAAGTGAAAAGTTACTTGACACAAACACACTGCTACAATATTATACATAATTTATAATGCTAACTTTATTTGTTTTTGAAATTTCTTTCTACTCTCTCTCTCTCTCTTGTTAGCTTTCCCTTCCTTTCTTCCTTTTTTCTCTTCTTGAGACAAGAATGATAATTGATGTTTTGAAGATGAGGCTTATATATTCTCCAGGAGTAATGTACAAAAAAACAGGAATAGTAATATTATAATAATTCATAATTCAATTCTACTAAAAATTAAGATAGGTACAGTCGGTGGTAGTCATTAGCGCCAAAAGCAGCATTACATTTGGGACACTTTCGCTGACGAGTTTCATAGCGAGTTCGAAGACAGTCGAAGCAAAAGACGTGGAAGCACTGATGAGAACAACAATAAAAAAATAGGTTAATGAACATGTTATTTAAATTACATCATTCAACGTATATGGAATTGGCAACCCATTCAAAATCCTAACAATGGTACTCTCCGACAAAACGGAGCCATCATCATGACTTACAAAAAATACAAAACACCAAAATCAGACTATTTCGTTACAATGGCTATAAATTATAAATAATATCAATAATCAAGTTTCACTTCCAGTGAATTGACAAATTGAAAACTCAAGAATCTATGGAAAAAAATAACCGGGCATTCTTTATGGATGGTTCTATTAAATGGGTTGCCAAAATCACTAGTAATCTAGTAATGTGTGAGAATAAAAGAGAATAAAAAATATGGACACTTTTCGTACCTTGATGAGAACCGCATCTTTTCTCTTGACTTTACATGAGGGACATGTGAGTGTCTCTTTGTACTCGCGAATCTCCTCCATCATTACTTCATCTGTATTACCAGCAATTTCAATTTTATTCAGTCGCTCCACTCGTTTTCTTAACATGGCAATTTCTTCTTGTAGTCTCTTGGTCTTGTAAGCCTCAGCCTCTAGTGCTGATGTTTTCTCAGCCACTGTTTGCTGAGCATCCTTCATTTGGGAATGATATTTTTCAAGATGAAGTTTAAGATCTGCAGCAGATTGAGCACTCTCAATAGCCTTCCTCTTGTGAAGTTCCATTGTTTGTTGTCGTATTAATGCTTCTTTCTCCATAGATCCCATTGATTGAAGGAGTAGTCTTTCTTTCTCCTCTAATTTTCGCACCACTTGATTCTGTGCCTCAACTTGTTTTGATAAAGTCTGCACTTGTTCTTGAAGAAGTGTTCTTTCTTCCCTTGCCATCTTTTGTAGTTGATTAGATTTGATACGATCTGACATTAATTTGAAATTTGCGTCATCCTTCTCTCTTAACTGTTGTATTAGTCGAGAATTTTGTTCTTGCATATCTTCAAAATTGTGATGAACATGAAAATAGATGAATGAAAAGTGCACACAGATACATATATGTTTTTTCGTTCTAAAATAATGTCATAATTAAATGAGAAATATTAGTTGTTACCTTCAAAAGCTTGACCCGTGACTTCCATCTCACTGATGAGTGCCTCTTCCTCTTGTTTTTGTGCTGTTACTTGACGTTGAAGTGTATGAACTTGTTCTTCCAAAGTCTTAATCTTTTTTAAAGCATCCTCATCTGCCAACTTTTTTCGATCTTCTTTTTTACTGTCCAAAAGTTTTTTGACCGTACTCTTGATTTCATCTAATTCTAGTCGACACTTTTTCTCCGATGCCATCAACTGAACCTTGTCCCTTGAATCTTTACTTGCACCTTTGTACAAAAAAAATTTATTTAGTGTTAGATGGAACATGATTAAACTTGAAAAAGCGATATGATCATTAATACATGAAGAAAGTAAATCCTCTCACCTTTGTACATATCAAGTAGTAGTTTCATCTCCTTTTGGTCATTTAATGCTTTCTTCAACTGTGACTTGAGATCTTTAATAGTTTCAATTTCAGATTTTATACGGACAGCTGCAGCAGCGACTGTTGCTCCACCAATTCCACCTCCAGCATTCTTCACATTGGCTTTCCCTTCATTCTTGATGATTGAGGAAGGATCATGATTGGACTTTTCTCCTTTGATGTGATCTAATACTTCATTGGAACATTCTCCTTCATAATTCTTTTTTGACGGAGACATTGAGTTCCGTTCTTCCTTTATCACAAGGCCTGAGGAAGTTGGTGAGTCTTCATCATCTTTAAACCCCGAATTAGGTCCCACAGAATCTTTATCTAAAGCTGTCAATCTTGCTTCTAATTCTTCTTTTTGTCGTTTTAATTTTGTCATCTCTGTAAAAATCTCCTTATACTTTCTACGATAACGATGAGCATCCCCTTTTAATTGTTGGTTGTGATTTTGAAGTGAAGTGATGAGGTGTCGCATCTCACGATTTATTGGACCCGTCTGTTCATTAGCAGCTAGATTTTGTTCAAATTCTATTCGGAGCATTTCATATTCTTTACGAACTTGTCCCAACATGTCTTCCAATTGAATCATTTCTGTCCTCAATTTCTTTTGAACAATTAGCTCTTCACTTTCCATTTGCTCAATGTGTTTTAAATGTGTGGTCCTCATGGTGTATATTGTTTGCTTAGCTTCATCTAAAATAGTTCGAAGCTCTATACTATGATTATAAATGACAGAAAATTTAGATTGCAAACATTTATACTCCGTAGTTTCCACAATAACTGATTCTGGTAGTTGTCTAATCTCCATTCGGAGTTTCTCTAATTCTTTCAATGTCTCCCTTTGAGTCTGATGTAGTTTCTCTAATTCTTGTAGTCTATTATTAGCCAATTCACGAAGTTCTTCGTTATCTTTTTGAAGATTGATTACTTCCATGTCACTCATGTCTGGTTTTCTTGGATGAATATCATTTAATTTATCATTAGCTTTTTCTTCTGACCCATATAACCTCTTCATTTTATTATATTTGTCTGTCATTTCACTTAAGAGATTAGCTAATTTATCATTTGATGTAATTAATTTTGTCACTTCCCAATTCAGATCATCTACTTGATTCTGAAGTTCATCAACTTTTGTTTCTTCGGCTGTTAAAATTAATAGAAAAGAAATTGTATTGATTAGAATGAAATGAATTAATACTACACTATGAACACATGACATAAATTATGCAATACTTTTGGTATTTTACGTATAAAACTGTACAGTGTACCACCCGTGAGGTAGTCAACAATACAAAGTGTGAATTTAGGATATGCATCCATTAAATACAATTACCTGTTAACTTTTCTTGTAGTGATTTCATCTAAAAGAAAAAAAAACAAAAATATATTGCATACAACAATTGACATTTTGAAACATGAATGTAAGCTGTGAAAGACGATGATCAAATCGCCTGACATAAATAATATGAATACATTCTGATGTGGTACAAGGTAAACTTACTTTTAGAGACATTGAATGATATTTTTCATGGAGACTCGTATTTAAGGCTTGAATTTGTTGATTTTCTTTTTCTAGCTGAATATTTGCTTCCTTAATAGTTTCATCTAGACTGGGTGCCTCTTCTATAGTAAAATAAATCAAATAATGGTTAATTTAAGTCACAAGAAAACATTAAGTAAGATTCGATAGACAATTAAAGATGGAGTACTTTACACAAACAGTCAAACAACATTTCTTGAATTTTTTAAGTTTAAAAAACCATGTTTCATGATAGTTATTCATGATTTCGTACCTCCAAGTTCTCCTTTTAAAACCTTGGTTACTTTTTCATTCCTTTGTTGAAGCCGATCAAATGCTTGAATAATTTTGGCTACAGCTCTAGTAGAAACCTACAAAAAAAAAGTAAATCAAAATAAGCAACTGAACAAAAACGTCTTTAAAAAAGAGTACCTGAGGTCTCTCTTTCATATTGTATGAAAATAATAATAAAATTATGTATGAAAGATTTAATAATCACAATAACAAGAAGAAATTAGATATAATTGATTTAATTTTGTTTCTTGTTTAAACTACATAATTTACCTGAACTCTGTTAGCCAATTTATCGTCCAATTCATTTTTATCCCAAGTTGACAACTGAGCTAGGAACGAAGTGGTTGCTTCACTTTCATCTGTCAAAATGACAAAAAATACATGAATACACGTCATATGGGGGTATGTCATTGTATTGTATACATATTAGTACATATTCATTTCATGAAACTTTCAAAAGATTAAATTTTAACAATAATATTTTTTAAAAAAAATTTTTGAACATAAAAATTTTTGAATATAATAGACAAGTCTAGACTAAAAATTACTTTTACTCTCCGACTCATCACTCGTTTCTGCATCAAATCTCTGGAGTAGAATTCGAATATCTTCATTTAATTGGTTCCAGTATCTATTGATGACATTGAGGACGGCATCGTCTTGTGTCTGTCTTTGCTCTAATTGTGCTATCCTACGATTCAGCTCCTGTTCTTGCCGTTGACGAAGCTCTAACCTCTGTTTGTATGAGAATAAGTAAACAACACCCAAAGGGTTTTTTCCCGTCAATAAATATCATTTATGTATCAATTAATAACAATTGTCATCCACCCCATTATTTTTTATTTGTTGAGTGACGACAGTTGTCATTTTAAAAAACATATTTAAAAACCCATGTACTTGGTGCCTCCTTCAGAAATTAATCGAGACAAAAAAAAAAACTTACCTGTGTCAACTTCTTATGCTGGTATTGAAGAACTTTGATGTCCATTTCTTCTAGGGTTGATACCGGACCAATTCGGAGCGGCTCCATACCGAGTTTTTTCCTCGGGGGTGGCCCATCGTCGTCTGGACCTGGATTCGTCCTTTTGATGGACGACGACATTTAAAAATTTTAATTAACCGTACAAATAATAAAACATTCCGTCTATTTTCAATGATGGTGTGTATTTTTTGCAAAAAAAATGCTACGATCGACTCTACCGGTCTTTCCGGGCAATGGGCGAAAGTCTGGTAGATTCAAATTTTCTCATTCAATTTTTTTCTGCTATTTTTCGTCATTTTTGTTTCTTCAAAAAATGAGAAGACTGCTTGATGAGAGGTCACCAAATGTAAGGTCATTTCATCTCAAAAAGTCTCTTTTATTTATTTTATGAAAATTTTCATTTCTCTTTTTTTTAATAGCATTTCTTATGGCGTGGAGTAGACAATGTAGACTCTACAGTATAGAGTGTACGTAAGTACTAATGCAGATGATGAATTTCATGGAAATGTAAGTAAATTGTACAGTCACACACAGAAACTCATCTTTACTATCTTTCTTCGTTTTTATTTGATTGCTTTGACTTGAATTTTGAGTACATTTTAGGCTATAAATTATGTATATAAGCACGTTATTGAAGTTTAAACAAAAACAAACAACATTTATTTTGTACTAGCTTTAAAAAATTAACATGAAAATTATTACACATCTCTACTTTACATCAGGAGAAAGGAATCATGTCGTCAAAAGGTAGATTTCATGTTTTTTTTTTTTACAAAAGATGAAATACCTCAAAATTATCATGGTCAAACTTAAGTTCTCTACAAATAACTAACGAACAAAGTAAAGCTGTGTCTACTTTGATAATCATCTTATTTGATTAATTCATATTACATAATGAAATAGGAATGACATTTTTTATAGTCTTATCGCAAGTAATAATACTTAGTCATTACGTCCAGTCTAATAATAAATAAAACAGTAATTAGCTTCTTTACATCATGATTTACTGACTTGTAGATACTTGATACCTATAAGATATCCCTTAGAGACTTGGAAGATGCAGACCCAAGATTGGATTTTCCAGATTTTCAATTTTGTTTTCTGTCAGACCAAGAAAAATAGTCCACGTATTTTTTATTTTACAATATAACAAAACAACTTTTGGGGACGGGTACCTCTTTATTTAAAATCTGTCGTCAAAAATTATAACGGCGGATTCTGCCGTGTTCAATAAACCATAACAGTGAATTTTTACAAAATTTCAAAAAGTAAAACAAAATCCCATAATGTAAATTTATATAGGCTTCAGAATCCGTAAAATAGACATCGGTTGAAAGTGTGATTTTTAAATAATGGGCTAAACTTCAAGAATTCACCCTCTGTCAGAAAATAAAATTGAAAATCTCGAAAATCCAATCTTGGGCCTGCATCATCCATGTCTCGAATAGAATATCTTTCACAATCTGTTTATCCATGTCAAATTTATAACATATAACTTGAACAGAAATGAGAAACAAATACTTTTATAACTTATATAAATCATTATGTAACTTACAAATGTCATTTAATTGTACATTAGAGGTTTTTTAAAAAAAAAGTTTTGTCACATGATATAACTGAATGAAAATGTCCCTCACCGTTTATAGGAGAGAGAAATGCATAACTTACATATTTTGAGAATCATTATCAATGTTATAAAGACGCCCACTTCTATTTAGTACGAGCAATAGAATTACATAATATGGGCTTTCTTCTAGTAGTATAGTCATTCGTCATTAATTAATAATTTGTGAAAAAACAAATAATGATAATAATAACAACACACAAGGTATACACAAGAAGAGGGGGAAAATACTTGAATAGTTACTTTAAAACCTGCTGACTTGCTATTAGATATTATGACTATGTCCATTTGAAGTAGGACCTGTCACAACAACAACACTGCCATTATCCTTGCAGTATGTCATCTCACCATCATTCCGTGCTTCCAGAGATTTTTGAACATTAACCATTTCCGGAATAGCTCCAATTTTGTCTTCGTCTATGATTCGTAGGCACTGTACAGAGAGGAAAAGAGTCAATGTTAATTTTTCCAAATATTGTAAACTAAACACAAGAGAGAAAAAAACTTTGTTGTAATACATACTGAAGAAATAATTCATATTTAAATTGTGTCCGATTCGAACAGGAATATCACTAACCTGTAGGATATTTGAAGTCACTCCAGAAACTTTTTTGTCACAATGAATTACAATTACTCGAATGACAATGACCAGTTTATTGAGTGAACGATTCAACTTATCTACTTCCATTTTAATAGATAAATGATCACCATCATGGATTTCTAATAGGCCTGCCGTAACCCGTGAAATAATGCCAACGTCATCAAGGCCGAGACGCTCTGCTGCTTCTCTATCCAATATAGCTTGATTTAAATTTTGAAGTGAATTGCTTAGATTTGACATGTCATCCGTTTCTAAGTTTGGCTCTGATGATGCTTGTGTCAAATTATTGCTAACAGTAGTTGAACTTTGAGTAGGAGTACCAGTAGTTGCAACGACTGGAGACGTAGAAGTAGGCAGCTTCATGACATTATTTACAGTTACAGTAGTGACCACAGTGGAAGATGGAGCATCATTAGGTTTTATGATGCCCGTTGGAGCTTCATCAAGAAGATTTTTATGGCTTTCTTTGGAAGACGATGATGATGGGGGATTTGTAGGGAATACATTCATTAGAGCCATCACGAGGGGTAGGAGAAGTGAAGACTTCAGTTCGGTCTCCTCCAATTTAGTCCCAGGAGAAGGAGAAGAAACCATCTATTCAATTAAATAAAACATTTTTTTTGATTACATGAAGTAGTTTTAGATTAAATTTGACTGTACAGACAAGTAAAAAAAAGTACACTTACGGCTGAAGCGAGAAGCTCATGGGGCACTTTATAAGTCTTTAGCAGCTTCTCAATAAGAATCACAATGCGTTGTCGGGTTTGTTGAATAGCAAGGGCTGCCTCTGTCATCTCGACTGATTTTTTGTTAATTTTTGCATTTGATTGGACCTCCAAACGATTGAGAAGTGCCTAATGGGAAAAGCACAGCACATTAGTAAATACAATAAATATCATAATTTTCTACGTAAAGTAAATAAAAAAAATCATATACAATCCTCCAAATAAATAGAAAACCAATTTCCAACAATGAAATGTGTTTTTCAGACAATAAAGTCATGGGGGACAAAAAACAATGTTGAAACTTGAAACATAAAAAAGAGTCGTACCTGTGCTTTTAAAGCCTCTTGCTTGTGTTGTTCACTGAGGCGCACTAAAGTAGAGCAACGTGCCTGGGAGTCTTTTTTCAGTGAATCCACTTCATCTTTCAATTTCTTTCCCTATACAAATAAAAAAAAGAGTAAATAAAAGGAGAAATTAAGTTCAAGTGTTCAATTTACAAAAAGGGAATACGGTATGTTTGTTTTGTTGGTATTTCAAAAGCCAAATGATTTAAAAATGTCTTACTTCATTTTCAACTTCAACCAAAGATTCAGCAAGAGTTGACTTTTCAGCTTGTAGAAAATCAATCATTTCACTCGACTCTGATTGAGCTTCTTGAAGCTACATGACAAAATAAATGCACTTGAATTATTGTTATTATTTTTCAATTTAATACACTAATTATTAAGTTTAAATCATAAATGAACTGCTACAATTTTACCCTTCACTTATTAAAGGAAAAGAGTTTACTACACCCAAACGCCTATTAAATAATTTTACCTGTTTGATTAATTGTCGATTTTTTTGTTCACTCTTTTCATATTCATGTTGAAATCTAAGGGCTGTATTTCGATAGCGCTGGGCAAGAATTTCCATATTTTTAATTTGCTCAGTCTCATCCGTTTCCTGATCAATAGTTGGTACAGGAGAAATTGTTGGGCTTTGACCATCTTCAAGTGATGACACAATGGACACTGGATCTGTTTGCATGGCCCTTTCTTGTCTAACTCTTTTCATAGCACTACTAGCTGTTTGTCCAACGGCTGATGATAATTTTGAAAAAATTTTGGCACCCACATGTTGTTGTTTATCTTTATTGGTTTGTGGTTGTTGTCGTAGTCTATGATTGGTACAGTGACAATTACTATTTAATCCATTAGTGACAGAATGAGAAGCATTTGAGCTGCTACAACCATTAGTAGTGGTGGTTCCTGTATTGTTAGAAGAATTGGGCACACCATGTAAATGTGAGTTTGAATGTGTTGGCTGCATATGAATGGATTCTCCACTTCCAGAATGATTACTTCCAGAATTATTATGATGATGATTTCCTCCAGAGAAAAATTTCGTACCACTTGTCTTGTTCTTAGCTTCCTGCATCTTTTGCATACGAAGAGCAGAAGTACGAGTAGAAGATGGTTCCCACATGGGAGATGGCTTTCGTATTCTTAATGACCCTTGTCGTTTCAATGTACTATTATTATTATTATTATTACTATTACTACAGTCTCCTCCGCAAGTAGTACTCATCGTAGTTGATTTTTCCAAGAATGACATACTTTTAGTCATGCTCTCCGACGGTACACCTGGACTACCAATTCCATTCTTGTGACCATGATGATAATTATGATTTTGATGTCGACACGGAACTTCATCTGTATCATCACCACTAGTACCACCAAATTCTAAGGGTCTCACTCGAGGTTTTTTAAGTCTTAATGTTGCATACTTTTCAATCCGTTTTAATTTTGATAATTTGTCTTCTGGAGAACTAAAATTAAATTTTGTTCTGCCACCACCACAACTAGCACTTCCTCCATCAGATCTTGTCATGACACAAGAAATACCAGAGGCTGAGCCCAAACTGTCCATTGATGATTGTTTCTCACTCCCACTACCACTCCGACTGCCACTACCACGAGAGTCACTTTTTAAAATGGATTTGATGGGTTTCTTCAATTCTTGTGTACTCTTACTCGACTGTACGACACGTCTTGGGGTTTTTGATGGAGCAGCTGGAGTCGTTGTCCCTGACTTGGATCTTCGAGCACATCTTGGACATTCCATCTTTTTACTAGCATGACCATCAGACCCACTACCACCAACCTTACAATTACCATCCTCAACTGATGCTGGTGAACCGTTCTGGTTGAAAAGTTGAACATGCATCTTTAGTCTCTGTGACTGAGTTTGATTGGCTAGTTTTAAATGAACATTACCACTGCCCTTGGGTCTCATGGGTGTCTTATTCTCTTTCTCATCAGACCTGTCATTGCACGACTTTAGTCTTGAACTTGTTCCTGTCGTCGTTGACGAAGATGTAATACTCCGTGAAATCAAATTTTTATTTTTACAACAATCTCTTGAAGACTCATCCGGTTCACTGTACCAACTAACCAAGGATAGTTTCATATCTAAATCCTCTGAACTTTGAACGGAGATGGGTCCACTGCCATTCTCAGTCCCATCACAACAACCACCGTCTTGATTCCCATCAATCGTACTCTCATTACTCAAACTCTCAGTAAAATAGGATACTCCATTTGAATTTAATGGTCCTACAACCACTGTCACACAACTGTCGTCATCTCCACTTACACAAAAATTAGGCACAGGGGTCTCAGAGTGTTCCTCTTGATTTCCTTCTTCTTCTTCTTCAATGTCATTATTATTTTTAAAATGTGTACTCAGAGTGGACTGCTGGTCAGAATAATTCAAATTGTTCTTCGTCGTCGTCGTCTTAGTCTCTGACGTTGTCTGCAGAGAACCATTCTCCTTGATTTCACTAACTTGACTGTGGGTTGTTTCAACAAGACTCTTAGTGCCACAAGTGTCTTTACGATCCCCCTGTTCACAACCACCACCACTGTTCAACCACCTTTCATTTCCGGCCGACTCTCCTGTGGCAATAGTACTTGGAGTCGTTAAAATCTCAGTCTTATTCTCGTCGTCATTCCTTGTTCCTCCTCTTCCTTCTTCTCCTGTTCCCCTTAAAGTTGTACTGTGGACTGTTGAACAGCTCCGTTGTCCGTCCGACTGGAAATCAATGGAAGAAGGTGAGATGACGGTAGGAAAGGTTTCTCTACAACTGGGCTCCGTCGTCGTCGACAACAACATTGAGTCCATAGTTTCACCTCCCGATGTGGTCGTTCTCTTCCCAATCGTTTCCATATCAACACCCTCCTACTTCGATTTCACGCTTTAACACCCTTGTTTTCCTTCCCCAACCTACAAACCAACAAGAGAAAAAGACATGTACAAAATATAAAAATTTACTCTTTATCAGCAACGCAGTACAATGTACATGACTTTGAGCCTTCTTCGTCTTATTATTATTTTACTCATCCAATATCATTGATCACACAATTCAACTTCCCCCAACTCTTTTTTTCCCTTCACGCCATCATTTTACTATGACCATGTACATAGTCTATGTCTGTTATAAATTGTACAGTTGACGTGTATACCATGTTTTTTTATACGCTCAGTCTGCCACAGCAGCATGCCATATAACAGTCATCGTCAAAAAACATCAGAAATGCAACACCCTCTCAATATAGATAGACATGTATTGCCTTTGGTCAAATATGTTTTTCATCACACATTTTTTAAGTCTCCTTAAAAACCGGACCATGACATTAGATCATAACAAAGCATTGTAAGAACTCTATTGCCTCAACACTCACATACATTTATCTCATGTTTTCTCTGTTGTAGTATTGTTGCAATAAACACAATTCCTATCAAATTTTTTTTAATGGTTCAAGGGACGACTTTTTATATTAAATTTTGAAGAAAAAAACCCTAAAGTCAATTTTATATCTGAAAGGAAAACAATTATCCCCTTTTGTTTCCTTCCATCCCTTCATGACCAATTTTCCATCACATGCAACTTTCAACCCCCCCCCCCAGTACCTCATCCCTTTTATTATCTCAAACGACACAGTAAAGTTGGTCCTTTTTGAGTTTGAGGTATTCAAATAACACGAAACTCTTTATTGAGGCAGGATTAACAGTTGTTTTTTTCCTCTTTTTATTGTTTTAATGATAAGGTAGTTCTAGAGTAAAGGCTGACTGTTGATAAAGTTTTATATTATATAATAATGTAGCTTGAACTCATATATAAAAAATGGATACTAAAAAAATTACAAATAGCTACAGCTCAATATCAACATTTTATTCAACCAAAGCAGTTGTTACTTTCCCTCAAGATAGGTACATACAATAAATAAATAAATTTATTCTCACAGCACGCGTTCATTTTATGGTGTATATTTCCAGATCGTGTTTCAATCAAAGAGTACAATATGTAAGAATATCACTTTGTGTGATCAATTTTAAGTGTTAAAAAAGGTGAAAGAAAACTAGTCTACATTCTCATTGTGAAGGACCTATAGAAATCCCTTTTATATTTAGCATGTAGTGCAAAAAAAACTAAGAAAAATAACATACAATTTACTCATTTAAATTAAATGGCTCCCTGTATATTATGTACTGAATATGCAAAGTAAAAAAGGAAGAAAGTATTTAGTTATAGCCATTCAAATTTAGTTTACATCTTTATAAATATAGAAATTCTACTTGTCAAAAAAAACAAACAATATTGAGAAATGTGAAATCCAACAATCAATCATAAAAAATAACAAGAGACGATATTTTAACGAACACTAGCACTGTATTTTTCAGTTATAGTAAGCAGTAGTAATAATACATATAAAGTTTTTTTTGCTACGACACATTATTTTATTCTCGACTGGGTCAGTACTCTCACACCTTTACGTCTAATTGTGAAAACAAGACAAGATCCTTTATAGAATTTTGTGTTGTTTTTATTGTTCTATTTTATGTATTGTATAATATGTACTCTTTCTGTACTTGAACTTGTAAATTTAGACTTTATATTAATATTCACTCTTTTCATAATATGAAATCTGATTCACAGGAACACATAATAGTACATTCATGTTTGGACAGAACTAACTACGACTGAGACTTTATTTTAAAAAAAATATCGGTAAATGTCAAATCAATTTTAGATCTCACCGTACAAAAGTAGGAAGTAAGAGCAGTTCTACAAGCTAGATCAATTTCAAATATTCTCAAGCACAATTACAATAAAGGTGTTAACCAAAATGCCCTAACATTTTGAGTACTAAAAAATATGACAAAATTTCTGTTATCTGAGTCCAGTTTTCCCATAACTTGTAACTACTTTATCCTCCCGTCCTTTTGCCTATCTGATTCGGTCTCAATTCATTGCTTAGCCCTACCTTTACACTGTTGGTCCAAGACAACATGCTTCAAAATGATAGCATAATCATATAAATAAGTTGTTTAGAGATATATAACCTGGTTTTGGATGCGAGAAATTATGTCTTTTCCTGTACTAATAAATATGCACAAAGTGTTACATGTCACAAAATATGTCTTATAGTGGCCTTATACTGTACATGACCAGTTGACTTGTTATTACTGTAATAGTACTACATATGTACATATTCTTTATTTGAACATGTACCATCGTATCATAAGTATTACTAATATTATATTGTCTCTAGTGAGAAAATCTTCCCATGTTGTTCTCTTAACAAAGGTGTATTATTTTCCAAATTCAAAAGTACAAGCACGACAATCAACTGATTGAATCACGTCGTCTTAGATCAAATCCAGTGGTCACTTGCTCATGCCTTGTACTTATGTACCATGTACCCAGTTTATGACGATATTTCTGTTTCTCTTCCTTACATTTTCTCAAACGTATAAACTATAAAACCAACAACAGCACGTAAATAAATAAATTGCACTGCATCGTCTTATACCCTCAAAAACAGTCAAAACCTTTCCGCATCCAAACACAGTACATATTACACCAAAAAGTAAAAGAAAAAAAAACATTCATGAGTGTATTTGGCAACTTTTTTTTGCAAACTTGCTTCGCTGCACTGCCATCATCAACAGACCGATGATACTATACATAATGTAGAATAGAGTCAGTCAAAAAACTTGAGTTTCCGGTGGCCTGCAGTGTGCAGCTGCATAATCACTTTTTCTTCAAAGTTACTCAAAATATTTTCTGCATATGAACTAAATAGGCTAATATAAAATAGTATATGTAGCACAATCAAGTCAAATAGCCAAAATTATGTAGAGAACTTTCAAATTAAATGAATAAAAGTTTACATAATAATATATTTTAAAATATTCATGTCCAAAAAAAACATCCTGCCATGAGTCAAACATTAATATCTTTCTGTAAATGTATTTATAATAGCTAGCCACAAAAGAGTACTATTTTATTTAAATTATCGTCTTGCATGGTTATCATACTCAAATTTTATGACTAGTCAATAGAACAAAATATTAGGTACCTACTATAATAGTATGTTAGTTAACTGTGACTATACAAAGAAGAAAATGACAATAAAATTATTATCCCAAAAATTAGGAAATCCAAGAGACTTTAATACATATAGTCACATAGAACAATATATGTGAAATTAGAAATCCAGAAAAATACATAATTATTTATTATTTCTAATACCCACGAGTCACTGTCGTGACTCTTATCCATCAAAATAAAAATAATTTTGCAATACTCCTGTCAGTTTTCAACAAATACTTTAATAAACCGACAATGACAATGAAACCAACTCGACCAAGTTCAAAAGTCCCTTATGAGATTAAATTCAAGTCTCTTTAAAAGTTGTAATAATCATAATGTCATTTTCGTCATACTATCAGTCCCCCAAAAAATCCACATTTCAGTATTGTTCAAAGTTCCTTTACCAAAAGGTTCGCTATATTGAATATTTTATTTGCAACCCGAGTTCATAGCTGGAATGGGAGCTCATAAATAAATACCATCGTATCTAAGTCTGTAACTCAAACAATGACAAATCTCATGACAGAAAGAAAAACGATTTTTTTACGGAAAAGGGGCTACGCCTAAATTTCCCACTACTCTCACCATAAAACAGTTGGTCGTTCCAGGTCATGGAAATTGTACGTATATATACAATTTGAGTCCATACCTGCATGCTCATCAATTTAATGGCCAGAGAACATGTACAATTTATACAAGTTCAATGCTGACTCAAAGTCAATATATTTTCTCAAGAAAAAGCAGACGATATCCCTCTATCTACTATTACTGTACATATAAACTGTATAAAAATATCGATATTAGAAATGACTTTTAGTCGCTTTGCTTCTTAAGCATCCATTCAAACTAAAAAATGGAAAGAAATTGAAAGTCCACGTTTACAAGATTAAACAGAATGACGAGAGAAAAAAGACATGAAAAAAAATTGTTTACACAATTTCTCCAGATACAAACCATTTACCTTGGCTCTACTAATAAAAAATATCTAGTTTCACTGAATTTCTTCGTATAGGCAAAAGCGTCATTTATTTACATTTATTATTCAAAGTTACATGAACTTAAACGGCCACTCACAGTCAAGTCTAAAATATTTCAAAAATTAACATTTAACATCACCAAGCAGTCTCCTAGTAGTACTCCTGTAGTATCAATGATATTTCGCTTCATCAAATAGAATGATGTAATAAAACTATAATAATTATTATTATCACTGCTTGCAATTCAATTCCAAGTAATAAATGCCTACCATATAACTCTACCGAAAAAAAAATATTTATGCCCAATAACTTTATAATTTTACATTTAAATTCCCAGCAGCTCTCTCATCACCTTTTTTTTATTGTACCGGCTAGTAGGTAGTCGAGAGAGGATGTGAGAAAAAAAACATTAGAGGATCATCTTGACGAATTTTAAATTAAAAAAAAATCTGAATACACGGCAGGGATAGGATTTCAATTGAAAACCTGACATTCATTTCAAATGTATGAATGAACAGATAACAAAAGAGAGAGAAAAAACTTGGAATATTAATATAACGCAGTGGGTAATTTTCAGTCCAGTATAAAGAAGACTCATTTGAGACGTGTATATGAGCTCATCTTAATTATTTAATATAATATATGTATAACAAAAATTCTCTCTCTCTCTTACATAACGAAATTGCTTGCACTCCTTTTTCAATACAAATTTACTTTTTGTACAGTAAACAACCATGCATACAGACTACTTTTTCTTGGAAATTAACATAAGATCCCCCCCGTTGATCAATCTACTTTGAAAAAAATGATTTCTAAGCCTCAATAGTAAGAACATGAATGAATCTTACCCAATGTTTTTTTTCCTATAAAATTAATTACACGACAATGTGCTCATCTAATCGGTTTATAATTTATCATCTTCCTATCACAGTTTAACATCATCCCGTAGTTTTTAGCCAGTTACACTATAATTCAAAGCCGTTGGGTACCAGTTAAAATCAAACTATGGAATACTTACATTTACTGCCTCAACTCAATCATTGATTAAATATTAAAGTACATTACAAAACTTCATACACAGAATATGAATTTCCTTGTACAAAATCATGATTTCATTACAACTTAAATGCAAATGTTTTAATCGAATGAGTACATTCGTCATTTAAAAAATATTTTGAACAAATGTGAATATTTACAATCCATGTTATGTATGTACATACCTACTCACTAGTTCATTATGGTCAAGTAAAAAAAAACATGGAATTGCCATAACAATAAATTATGAAATATAAAGTAATATGCAACATTATGCTCATATTTATTATGACGATAACAATCAATTTTGGATTTTGAATCCCCTTTAAATACATTTTTTAGCAGACATTAGTTCTCTAAAATGTATAGTACCAGTCAGGAATTATTAAATGCGAAAAATGCTCATCTTCATCTTAAATCTTTTATATATAAGGCTAAAATTTCACTGGAATTTTAGCGTCTGACGTGTACAAAAAAAAATTACGAGCATATTGGGGTCATAATATTTAACAAGGAAGAAGAAGCATTGTCGCTCCACATTCATAATTATTGTAGTTAATTGACAAATACTTGTAAAAAAATCGTAAAACTATATAGGTATCATCTATAATATATATATACTAGATAGTAGGTACATAAGTAGTACAGCTATCTCATCAAATAGTTAACTTGACTAAAATTCACTTATATGGTTAAATATTAAACATGTATTAGTGCACCAAGATGGCTATCAATCTTATTCCTAAACCTCATAATGACCTCATATATAGTTTCCTCAATTTACAAAACATTTATAAAACAATCATAATATAAAAATATTGTATATTTTGAGTACCTAATTCATATGATATGCACATACAATTTGCAATGCTACAGTCTAATTACAATAATTATAAAATAAACTTTTCGTAATTTTTATAAAACTTTTTTAAACTGTTAGCGTACAAACACCATACTAATGAATGACCTCACGACGTTGTCAATGAATGACCTGTCAAGATTTATCAATTATTTTAATTTTATGGTCATCCTGGACTCATCTCTACCGACAAGGTATTAAAGTACATACACTGCGTGGATTAGTTGACGAATTCCAATATGAGAACGGAAACGTACACAGGTCATTTATCTTCATGCATAAATTTTATCTGAGAACCAATCGAGTTCAAAAACTGGCACTTGAGATTGCTATATTTTATATCATAAGTATACTTTTCAAGTATAAACAACTGCCATCAAAATTTGCCCACTATTAAAACAAATATAAGTTAAAAAATGATTGAAAATCCAATGTGTACAACCCCAAATATTATCTTTCCTTATGCATGATGATCATGGTTGCAAAATATGTAACCTTTAGTGCGTAGAACAACTTAAAATTCATGTACCCATAAAAAGCCACTACTTGCCAGGGTTTAAAGTAACATTTTCTCATGTTGTGCATATCCTCTTCTGTAATGTAATATATGCAAATTTTGAGCAAATGTAAAGATCTTCCAGCCTGCTGATTGTTTAATTTTTCTCCACTGTTATTATTTTCACATATTTTATCTTCTCCACTTGAACATGATCATATTATAATTGTACATTAGGTCTGTGATGGGAAAAAGATATAATATCCGTGTCGGTAATGGATTATAAGACTCACAAGGTTAAAAAAATAATTTTCAACACAATGTATCTTTCATGCTTATTTTTATATCCCCCCCTTTATTATAGTACAAAACGTTAGCCATGTACATTTAGAAAAGTAACAAATTGTAAATTCTTACATAACTATAATGATATCACCAATAATTCAAGTGGAAGTCAAGAAACCAGACAAAATTACTTTGAGAACAATAACCCTTCATATCTAAAATGTTCATGTGTTCTGTGTTCACGTCACTACAATTTTTTAATAATACAAGATTAGCAGATTCCTAATAAAATAGCCACACTGTTCATAATATTATAATGAAATACATTACAAATAATGTTACACCACAATGTAGGCAGTCATGCCTACACCAAAGTTGATTTGCGGTTCAACTTGTGCATAGTTAAATCTATATACACAAGAAAAATGTTTGTTTTGTACATATATCCTTGATTAATGAGGAATTATCAGGATTCAGGGGGAAATGATAATTATTATGGTAATAATATGTATAAAGTAATGTTCACTGATGTGGACTTTACCGACGCAAAAACTGAATTGTTGAAGACTAAAAGAAGAGAATCCAACGCACTGTATAATTAAAAATGCAAGTTGAAGCTCATTCTCATGTACAGGTACATTCGTTAAATAATTTTTAAAAAATAATTAAATGCATCAAGTTTATACCGAGTTTTCAAGGTATTAAGTACAAGCTAACATTTAAATGGCGGATGGAAGATCATACAATCAAATCAACAACCAACTATTTTCCTATTAAATTTGCAATAAACCAATGTTATAGACTACAATCAACTCCAAAGACTAAATTAGCACAATGAATGATGATTTTCTACGCATTGTTTTGCATATGATGGACACCAAAAAGTTTCTATCAAAAAAACTGTATGTTATTTTTGTACACCTACAGTTTGAGTTTTGTACTCAAAAATATAATCTGGAATGATAGTTCTATTTAACCAGTGAAAATGTTCAATGCCTTTCCCATAACTCGACATACCTGTACAGTGTACAGATACACATACAGATATGCACAAGGAAGCCTTTTATTTCTGGTATTGCTGCTTTGTAAATAATAAAGCAAAAAACTTTTCAACAACTTTGAGCTGAAATAGTAATCTCAACGAGAGCGAATAATAATAATAACCTATAATATGAGACACGCAAAAGTGTGGTATAATTATTATATTTAACTCCATATATTACTTTGTTAAATCCAACAAAAAAAAAAGTTTATTTCAATGTGAACTTAAGGTCAAGTAAACACGGAATATGTTCTCTATTTTATGAGAAATATATGTAAGTTCCCTAATAAGACAAGTACCAAAGGACAAAGAAAGTTGAAAAGTTGTTTCTCCAACTTATTAACAAATCTCTACGACTATTTCCAGGAGTATCAACAGTCTCCATTATAATTTTTAACTTTTTATTATTAGCACCTCGTGAAACCTTGGCATCCCTCAAACTTGTTCATGTAAATTCATAGCAAGTTCAGAGTCAACATTTAATTGATGAATACCGTCAGTGATGAAATTAAAAGTACAAACCTACTCATGACCAAGTATAACAAAGAATTTAAGTCACTTTATTATCAACAGAGACTCCATCAAGTAAATCTCATTTAATGTAATTCAGTGTAGTAATATAAAAGAAATTTGATATAATGAAAAGACAAAGGTTTTCATTTGGGTTGGCTATTTATATTACATGAATACAATTTGAGCCAGTGAGCATTATTCTTTGACGTGGCAAGGTTAACTTAATTAATGACTTCCAAGAAAATGTAACCACAACGCAGTTTTTTCCACAAAATCTCGTTCTTCATCTTCAATTTATGTATCACATTCATCTAACTCCTGTAGGCTGCCATCATTATATTGAGATGGAATACCTAAACTTGTAACACTATCCATGAAATGTAGATACCTCTTTTTCCCATCTCTTTCACCAAAATTTTTTATTGTAGTTTGAGAAGAAAAAGATGACAAATGTTTAATACATTTAAGTAGACTTTGATTTTTCACTTTATTAAAATTTTCTATGTCGTCCAATCACCACCTTAAGACAAGACTATATGATCCCATTAAATTACAGACTATCATAGTATAGATAGATACAGTAGTATGAGTATAGTAATTGAAAGGTAAGCTCAAAAATTTAAAAAGGCATGCAAATCTTTCGTTTTCTATACAAAAAACAAGTCCACAAACTGAATCAACAAGTAGTAGGTTCTCTAATAATTGTACAGTTTAAAATGGAACCAAACCAATTTCCAATTTCTATGAATGATTCTCTCTGTTTTTATCATGTAATTTAGCATAACATTAGCCTGTATAAAAGTGTCTGTACTCACAAAACGCACCCTTCATGTAATTACAAATGGTAAACAGTTTTTTGAAGATGGTACACCGTACAGCCCTTGGCTGATTATTTGCAAAGTACCAGTTTAAATTCAAAAATCAAAAAAAATTAATAGTGTGTGTTATATATTTATCACCATAAAAAGTGTTTCATTTCAACATGAAGGAAATGGAAAGAGTTGATAATCATAGACCCCAAGTCTTGACTTTACATGTTTAATAACAACAATCATAACAAACGTCGTTTTTCAGGTTTTCACACGGTATATTAAAAGACGAAAGGGATTTTAAAGAATTATCATACACGTGTCTGCATTTAAATTGTGACTCAAGTGCGTGTGATAGTCTAATTGTCTTTAACTATACTACCTGTAAAGTAGTAATAATAATATAAGTATACACAACAAACTTTTCAATATGACTAACGGATCATTTAGTATAACAAAAAAAATCAAAACAAAGGAATAACAGACTGCATACACAACTAATGAACATGATTCAAAAAAAATTTATTTGCATGAATTTCATTTCTTGCACTGTAATATTCCATCAATTGAAGCTCGTCAACTATTTAGTTTTTTATATAAATCGAACATCCCTGGCGCTCAATGAACCATCCCAATCTCTAAACACGAATTCAAGATTCAAGACCATGACATTTAATTGTATCTCCCTTTCTTTCTCTCTCTTTTTAATGGAACAATTTTATGAAATATTCATTCCTCAATCTTAATATAAATTTATTATTGGTAAAGGTGTCTTGTATTGATTGCATCCTGGCTCTTGACATTGTATTAAATAATTTGTAATCATTTCTCCACGACCTACTGGCTCCTACCCACATGTGACAAGGAGAAAATAATTTATGACAAGACACAAAAATAGCGTTATAGTCATAATAGGTACAAGTACACTGTTATTTTAATACATGAACAAGTGTAAAATAGTACACCGATTGTTGGATTTCATGTAATAAATGTACCTAAGTATATGAAGGCATTGTAGGTCTGGTATGAAATTCAAGTTAAATTACAAACTTGGATAAACTTCTTATCTTTAAACATATTGCCGTTACTATTTGGAAGGGTCAAAAAATACAAAGAACCTGACTCTCTAATTAACCAATACAGCACAACGGTCAAAAGTATTGGAATATTTTGTCTTTTTTACTTGAAAGCTGTCCGCTCTCTACTAGACACTGTCTAGTATAAGATGTAGACAGTAAATAATTTTCATACTTGAATTATAGCGGCAAGGAACTTGATATTCACAATTAAGCAAATTCATTGTCTATCATTGAATTCATTATCAGGCTCATGTGTGTCAGGAAAGTCAAAGAATGTAGAGGAAAAAAATGTTTACCGAGTAGAATATCCATTTTATATCTGGAAGGTGTTGTAATTATTATGTGATGATAAATTATCCTGATCCTGAACTTGAGACTAAGACTCTTTTGAGACATGACAACTTTGTGCCAATATCCTGCATGAAATTTCGTGTGAAATTGTAAATGAACGGAATATAATCACTTCAAAAGCAAAGCTTTGCTTTAGTTGTAGCTAGCTACAACTTAACCGATGACCAACAACATTCATACACATGTTGAATACAATACAAAACAGAGACTTCTTAAAACATTTAGCTGTGCCTAATTCTTCTCTGAATTTTAGTCTATAGGCAAATTCAAAGTCCATTTTGGCGATTAATTAAATCTTTTTTTAATACTGTCGTCCATAATTCAAACTACAACCAAAAAGAAAAAATGTACAGATATTCTTTGATAGTCTCAATTTTAATTTCACTTCATGAAAATAATTTTCATTCTATCTAATCCACTCGAAATGAATCACTTGACCCTCCGCCTTTGTTTCACGCTACTACTAAATCAACTTTGAGTATACAAATCATTCTTACATGAATATTTCAAAGGTACACTCTCTATTAAGTATAGAGTCTGTAAATTACACAATATAATGGTTAAAAGGGTGCGTTACAGTTCATTGACTATTTTTAAATGCACGTAAGTTTTCATATTATAAAAATTAGTGTAGAATACTGTACTGTATCTTAAAAGATTCATCATTTTTATAATAACCCACTATGGCTAATAGATTGAAGCATGGCTGATTAACGCATACATACAAATACTTCAGTCATAATACAAAAGCCTATGTTAATTTCAGCATTACACACACACTTTTTTCCTGCCCATCATGCAAATTTACGACAGGACAATTGAAATTTTAAATGGGATACAGATATTGCAAAGATACAAACATAAAGAAGGGAGGCATATATGGAGGTAATAATCCACACACACAGCCATTCAGGAAAAAAACACATTTATGGCTAGGTGTATGTATATATCATACAAAACTTTTCGGGTGAATGCTAGAATTGACGTATTTTGCATTTTCTTTTCACGGTTCGCATCATGGTCATATAATCATTATACTCATTTCTAACACTTTGAAGGCATGTCCATAAAAACTTGATAATAAGAAGGCTTCATTTATTCAGACTCATCAGCATTTAGCACATACAACATCAATCAATCACAACACCAAAATTACACAAAGGAAGAAGCACATCAAAGAGAGTACAGTTGTCAATGTGAAATAAAATAAATGACTCCAAGGGAGCCCAGAACCTCTGGTCCCCACTCTGTAGATTATACAATTAATGACAATAAAGAAGACCAAATGAATCAACTGAAAATCCTAATCACATCATCATTCAAACAATAAAGACTTGTCTACTCAGAACGATGACTAAGTGTCTATTTTAAAATCATGAAAGTTACCCTAAACTGAAAAAACTTACAGCCATTTACAATTTATACACGTTCTTCATTCATTTTCATATTGCACGTACATACTCGTATGTACCATTACAATATCTGTTGCCTATTACATCAATTTATGAGGTTCCTGTTATAAAGCCAATGTTCAAGTGTATAAAAATATGTACTGAAAGAATTCCTTCACGTAAAATACTACATTCAAAATTTTGGCTTAAAAAAGCACAAATAGCTTCACACTCTACTGCTGTGTAACAACTGAACAAGCTATAAAGTCAGCAAAAGTTACCTCCTTTCTACCATAATCTCATTCATGATCAATCTTTACTTTATATAAAATACGACCAAGACAACAAATTCAACATACTCAACAATTGCACATTACATTAGGTACATATGAACGACACCTTGTCCTCTACCTCGTCTACTGAACTCTGTAAAGCTGAAAGCATTTTTTTCCCCTATTACAAAGAAAGAGGTTACATCATTAAGCGCACTACACAAATATTCACCATGAACTCTGTCCTCTTGTAGGATAGTCAAGTTAAAATATGATCGTAATATTGTTTCAATGAAAATGCAAATTTAAAGCTGACCAATGTAATTACCATTATATTTATGTGTCCTGTCTTTATATTTAATCTCTTAAAAGATGAAAATTAATGTTTGTTGCTACATGGGTTACCAAGTTGCATTCTTTTTTTCCCCTCACAATTAGTCAATTTAAACCTTGATTTGTAGTGCATTCTGAACCGTCATTGAAAATGATTTGCTATGCAATGTCAAGCTAATTAAAACCATGAAAAATAAACAGGCTGAAACTGTGATTTTGTTCACTCATTTGTTTTCAAAATCTATTGCTTTAGCCAGTAGGCATAAGACACTTGTTACATTGAATATTGAAAGTTGTATGATGAGTCTTTAAGTCTCAATTAGTTTGAATATTCATAATTAGAATCAACTATTTGTAAATAATAATAGTAGGCCCAATACAAGCGGCCTGCGCGGTCTCTGTTGCGCTTTCTTAGCACAATCAGAGCCTCTAAAATACAATACAATACAATACAATACAAATAATAATAATACTTAATAGGTAATTCTATTGATGGAATCATTTATTCAACGATAATCGAAAAAATTGCACAGACAGTGAAGCACGATCATACATAAATAATTAAGGTAAAAGTAAATGCCCAGCTTTTATCTACACACAAAGTGAAATTATGCACAACTCTTATTTTGATTATAACTATTTAAATGTTTTCATCTGTCGCCAGTTATACATAAATATGTTTAAAATTAAAATTGCTCAGTTGCAGCTTACTTAATTATTATTTTGGACAAATACAAAATACAAACAAATGCCGTCAGAAAAAAACTGCTCAATTCGAGCTTGATTGACGATAAATTGCTCAATTTCTAAATCAAAATTATGAACAACCACATTGTCCACATATCTCCACACTGACTGAAATCTGTCAGAACAAGTCAACAATCATATTTTGCAAAAAAAAAAACATGAGACTAAAAACTTTACAAAATGTTCAAAGAAAGACATGAGCTATTTCTTTCAAAATTAACTACTTCGTGATGAACCAATTTCACTGTACCATATTTTACATTAAAGTTTTTTTTTATTAAATGTAAAAATACGAAAAAAAGAGTTAATTGCCTGTGTAATAACAAAATAGCAAAGCAAGCCATGAGAAAATATTAGCATGCTTGGATTTACAAGGACATTTGGTATTTAACAGAAACACACTAAACAAATTACCGAATCCATGACTTCATCCTCATCTTTTTTATAGTCACATCAAAATGAAATTACAATGAGCATATTTAAACACTTGAAGAGATTTCTCACCATCGTACAAACAAGTTGGAGGAGACTCTTAAAAATTTTTTTTTAATCATCCACCAATCATAATCATGTACTTTTTTATTATCCCTCCAGCCTCCAGCATATTACTAATAACATGTTAGATTAAGTTTGTCTGTAGTTTGATCCTCTAATAGATATGATCCAGCTGCAAGCAAGCAAAAATGCGTCATCATACAGTATCCGCATAAAGTACACAAAATAAAAAGTGTAAATCTTCTTTTTTGAATATTTTTGTCTTCTTCTCCTCTACAAAGTCAAGTCAACTTGTATCCGCAGAAAATCTCCTGTCCTCCTTTCATCTTTTCATGTACACAACCGACAACCATGACAAGCTATGACGTTTACATGAGACTGCAGTATAAAAAAAATACTGCACGTCTTTCAATTAACTATTACTTGGGACACCTGTAGAATGTCAAAAATTTTATACATACATTGAATAATAATTGTACTTGACCAGCATGATCGTCCTAATTATATACTACAGGCTACAGCTAAATATATTTCTTGTTCTTGATTGTCTACACCTCAGACCTTGATGATGTGTTCAAGTATTGACTTTGACCATCCTCCCTCTCTCTCTGCATTAAAATCTTCACTTATTTTATTCCCATTTTACCCTTCATTTTCAATGGTTGGAATCACGTAATAAAAAAAATTGAAACATGAACCATACAAAGCCAGTAGCCACATATAGGAGCTACGCAATAATGAGAAATACTTTTTTAGTCAGACAGTCCTCAACTACAAAAAAGAAACATTTTTTTCACATCTTTTTCCTTCTCTCTCTCTTGTCAGTGAGCTAATAAGAAAATGGGAAAAAACAATTCGTCTTAGGTTATTGAATTAGAGCAACGAAAAGTCCATCTAGACAGTGGAATGTTGGTCAAAAGAAGTAGCCAATGAAAATTAACTTAAGCCACAGTCTACAGCTGAAACATTCAAATTACTCAAACTCAGTGTGCTCATGCTCTTCATGACAAAAACTCTAGTTCAGTATAAGAAGACGGCAATCGATCATTTTTGTAGTACTACAATGTAGTACACAGTCATTTTTTTACAACAAAATACAAAATCAACCATCTACAGAATAACATACTGGCAGTATGATACTGCATACCCCTATGTCTGAGTTAGCTAACTTTGTGGTGATTAAAATTGGTCATCAACGTCAAGAATTTTAGCTACTTCCATTCACAAGAAAAATAAATAGGCCAGGAGACTTTTATTCATTTTGTAATACATTTACACTAATATACAGACCATGTTCAAGCAAAAAAATGCAACATTTATGCAGTGACAGTTGACACTATACTTTATTGTTGTAATTAAGGCATCATGTTATTATTTCAGGTATTAACCATCCATTTCATTTCCATTATTTTGTGACTGTCTCCATTTATGATATCTTTCTTTAAACCAATTAGCATAGCATAATATAAGCCTATAGACCCGGGACATGCCAGAGACAAGTTTTAGACATTCCCCCTCTCTCAATATAATATACATAATGTGCTCTTGTTTTATAAGTTCAGAATTGAAGGACATACACCTGCTACCTGCTCACAATCAAGTTACAAGTCGCTCGTGTATATTCCCTGCATAAACTTTACTATACCACTATCATTAGTCATTTAATTAACTTGTAAACGTTAAATTCGCAAGCGCAATGCTGTATATTATACTCCTTTTCAACATTAGATTTGCAGGCTGTTACACCACGACATTTACTCATTTTATATTGATATTTTACTACTACTGTACAATTTCACTAGTAGTTGAGCTACGCGCACAACTTCTCAATCATGGTCATCGTAAAAAAAAAACTTTGCACTTGATCTGGGTCAGCCTAAACAAGCAAGCAGTCAAACTAAAATTCACTACAATTCTTCACCTCTTTCTACAAAGAAAAATTAATATTAAATTTCTGTAACAGAAATAGAAAGCCCTCAATTCAAAAAAAAATCTTTTATTATTCACAAAATTCTTCACAGGTCAAAAAAACTTTATCTGGACCTCCAGATCATTGTTAAAAAAATATGCTGAACAAGGTTCTCGTGAAAATTTGAAATTGCAAACCAAAAGAAAAAAAAACCAGATTCTACATAAAATTATTCTGTATGAAAATGCCTTTGTTATTCAATTCTTAGAGTGAAGATTAATAAATTCTCTCAAAAAATTTTCTTCTCGTGTCCTGTCATAAGATAACACATGTTAAAAGACGCCAATGATGATGTCAAATCAAACCTGAACAGCAACTCAACACATACACATTGTACAATATACAATACACAAACTCTTTGAATTAAAACTGGTTTCATTTTCCATTATAACTATGATCAGTTCATCTTTTCTAAAACAACTTGGTGTGAAAATTTTAGAAACCCTCATGTTCACCAACTCAACTCACAACTCAACATTATCATTTTTGTGAGGACAATGTATAATAAAAAAAATGCAAGTAAAATATAAATGTAATCCATGGATTTAACTGGTCACAATAATCACACAATTTTATTTATTTACTGCAACTTGCCATCAATCATGAAAGAAAGATTCTGTATCAGAATTTTTTAGTCAGGAGGATTTTGATTCAAGGAGACCACCACCATAATGATGCAAAAAAAAATCATGTATGGACATCCCTGTACTCATTGTCTCCTTTATAGGTAAAAATTGATGCCAGGAACGTCAACTGATAATTTGTTCAAAGATAATGCAAATCTGGAGATTTAAACGCTGTTCTTTCATACTAAAACAAGGGTCATAGACAACTCTGTATGTAAACAGTAGATAATGAAAGGATTTAATGGGTTCTATCAGATAGAATGGAAGCCTTGTGTGTACCAATTCAGAGTTATCAGTTTATTTTATATACATGACTCTTTTGTTTATTGTTCTTGAGTTTGAACTCCCAAGAATAAAAAGAATTATTGACTTCAGACCTACAATACACAATACCATACACATAAATATTGTTATAGACTAAAAAAAAGAAGATGTTTGAAATGACACGATAAAAATTCGTCAATTCCTCTCCACAATTCAAAAGTTAACTTTGTCAAGGATATTATTTTATAATAGACATGTACAACGTTTATTTAAAAAAAAAAGTAAAAACATGACCATTCTGTTCAATTCAATAAAATCAACAACCAAACACAAACTCTGCAAGATAAGAACAGTAGATGAGTAGAATGTCATACCATCCATGTCAATGCTGTAGATTTTTGTAAATTGAATAGAAACACGTTATTCTGTCAAGTTGTAAAATGTTATAAAAAATAGTGCATGCAAATTTTAAATTACAGAATCTGCGCATCTATTCTATGTATATATATTTTTAATTTTATATAATATAGTATGTACGTAGTAGATGTACATACTACATACCTATATATAATTGTTGGACTACATAAAGTAACAAATGTCTTGCCATGGGCTCAATATATATATATATAAAGATAATAAGGATAAGATTAAATATAATTTTATTATACCTTCATTTCGATTAAATTTGCACACCATTTTTTTCTCTCAAACAAACTCATCGTATTATTGTCTATATATATATATATATAAATACTAATACGTGTGCATTTCTATACCTTATCAAGTCAATTATACGCTGTAAATTGTATTTTGGCAGTGCTAGACTAGTACTGTGTGCAAAATTCGTCTTCTTTGCTAAAACGTTCACGTAGAACCAGAACAAGAGCTACAGTGTGCCTTTTATATATCCCAAAGTATACGATGGTACATTACACTGTACAATTGAAACTCAAATAGTAAAACAGACATGGCAAACAAAAAGAAAAACATAGTAAAAACCTTGTACATTTTTAATAGCATTCAAACATGCTGCGACAAAGACAGCACAATGTGTACTCTGTGCTGTACAAAATACACAACAAGAAAAAATATATTATGTGTGGACTCTACATAATCTTTACTGTTAAAAAGTCAAAGGTGAGTTGACTTTGATGCAGACGTTGTCTATGTCGCATCGTTATATTATCACACATTCTACACACACACACACACCCACACCACAATTATCAAATTACATCTAACAAATTTACACATTGGCACAATTTTATTTGAGTAGGTAACGGATCAACTCTGACGTTGAATGTAAAACAAGACACTACACAATACTCTCCATATTCTTTGACAACGTAGTCGATAATTCATTCAGTCATTCGCACTTACCTATCATACAATTCAAATTTAATGAAGAACCAGTATAATATGTCAATTGTACACATTTTAGTCTAAATTATAACATTAAAAGACAAGAAAATGTACAAAAGTACAGACATTTAATTATGTAGATACTTTTTTTGTTTAAGTCTCCCTTTGTCGCATCAACTGAAGAGATAGAATGTCAATTTAAAAAATAAAATAAAAAATAAAAGTTACACAGCTACTTAAGAGTTGTACAGAGAGAGAGAGAGAGGATTCAGATATTTAACCTGTTCTTATAGCCCTGTTTGATCCATTCGTAGACAAAATGAGAGCAAACTCAAAATCCAAGTGTGTTTTTTTTGGTGTGTCCCATTCTCAACAAAAGACTTTGTCAACTACAGTGAGCACGATTTACCATGCTTTTACTCCCTGAATCATGTGTATACAATTCATAACCTATCAAGCTCAAGCTTATTATAGTTAGGCTAAGCACGTTCTGAAGAAACTCATGCCGTGAACAATAGAGACCCAAAACAATGACACGATAATTAATTCTGTATACCCTAAATACTAATCGTAAGTTACCTTATTAGCTAAATATGTAGTTAGTCATTTTTGGGGGTATTTTCTCTTTTTTTATTCACAAAATTATGCGTGTAATAAATGATAATAAAGCACATTATAAAATAAAGTTCAACTAAATGTCACAAAAATTAAAAGGTTAAATAGATTGTAGTCTCTACAATATAGTCTGTATGTATCATTCATATTTAGTTTTTGCATTATTTTAAACACAAACTGTTTCCTTGTACATGCGTACACACAAAAAATTACACATTTTAAGGACGAGAAGACTGGTTAAACCATTTTAACTAATTTCTATTAAAGTAGACACATGTGTCATTTAGTTGGTAATTTGGTTTTACTTTTCACCCATTTTAATTTTTAACGTGAAACGAAATGGTTTTTGCAAAAAAAAGAGTAGAGAATGGATTAACGAGATAAAATGCGTAAACCTTTACGAGATACCTGTATAGTGTATGAGAAAGGAAGGTACACGAAGAGAATCAATCAATCGATCAGATCGATTTCTGCTACGTACTCAAAACCTAATAAAGACTTGATGGATGACTAAATATCAGAAACCTGAAACGCACTCACGTAAGTATAATGAATTACAATCCAAAACTGCATTGACTCTCTCTCTCTCTCTGTCTTGGGCATTCAAGAACAAAGAGTACAGTATAAATGGTGTGTGTACTACACATTAGCTGATAATATACATTCCAAGTTAATATGATTTCTTGGCAAAGACTGTCCCACACTTTATCTTACTCACAAAGATGCTGTTTCTTCAAAAGCCAAGACACAGACTGCTCGTCTCCATCTCTTATATTTTTTATGACACAAAAGGTAGTCAGGTTTAACCGTACACCTGGCCCTGGTCCTGGTATGATATTTCTGTTGTTTATTAAATTATGTAACTTTTACAGAGAGAGAGAGAGCGTGTCTTAGCCAATCACAATTGAAACGGCAACCCTTCTGAAATTTCTCCAGTGACTTTTGTGAGCCCATCTACTGTAGCGTTGAATTAAATTCAATCCTCACTCCTCCCAGCTCTATTTTAACTTGTCAAATCTTGTAAAACTAGAAAATAAATTAATGTGAATGCTTCAAGGCGGCTTCAGACAAAAGTAAAAAAATTCTTGCCATCTTCGTAACAAAAAAAAACCTTATTGTGAAATATAAATGACCCGTTCTACGGATACCTGACCAACTAAAAAAAAGTTCCTAATGAATGCTCCCATAACACTACAAACCTTTTTTCATTCTTTAATAAACTTTACGCAGCAGTTGTACACTTCTGCAGTACTCTTGTCTCTTATTGAAAAATAAGGAAACGCTACAAGCCAAAATTTTCAAGGCAGGCTCTTACTTTAAGACTAGCTAAATAAGTTTGCTTTTTTTATAAGTTTTAAAACCAAGTCAATAAAATTGGGTGTATAAATTCTAAATTCACAAGGGAGGCGCAAAATTAAACTGCCCTCGAGGGAACAAGTGAGAATAAACATTTATTACATTTAATATATTGATCTTCAACATTGACATTTCAGTCAAAAGTCATTGCCTTTTACAAGAGAGAGAGAGAGAGAGAGAGAGAGATGTTGACATTCTTCCCATTTTGTAAACAATGAGGCCCCCTTTTTCTACACTAAGCTGTTTTATCCATTGAAAGCTAGGAGAAGAGATCAACATTCAAGGATTGGTTGTAGCTTTGAATTGTTTCTCTTGAATATCAACAGATATTTCATTCTCAAGTGGTCTGTACTAATACTTTGAGATTGTGTAGTTGAATGCCAGATCTAAGGAAAACATTCTGTATGATGCTATGACTTATCAAAAGAATTTTCACAAAAAAATTAACCAAGCAAAAAAAAACAACAAAGTTTTCAACCACTACTTACTAGCTGTCAGGAGGAGGACAGACCAGAAATATATCCAAAATCACATGCCATGTAGGATTGTCAATGTATTAATAATAATAATTTAACATAAACTTAAATAATTTAAATTACGTCACGAAAGACCACATGTAATTAAATATTATTCCTACTCAATGATAGAGCTAGTGAATGAATATTTACTAAAATATAATTTAATATTTAGTGAAGAAATAACACAAGTTAATGATTACATGTAAAATTTAATGGTTAGTAAAGTACCCTCCTTCCCTATGTAAAGTTTACGTATTGTTACATACATCCTTTGCACCTCAACTTTTCATCAACGCCATTGCCAGTATAATATTAAAGTTAATATTGAAAAAGTCGAGCAATCAACATGTCAAAACAAGCTCATTAAATCTCTTTTAGTTTAGAATAATATATCTTTCATATTGCATTGCAAATGAAAAAAAAGGTACAGTAAACACCTTGCTTTGGTCGGTAGCTCTTCATTTTAAAAAACTCTGTCTCTGTACACTTCTTAAATATTACCCTTCCTTGTCAGTCTTCACTATTCTGAATTCTCCTCACAGTATTTATTTATTCTTCAACCCTTTATAGGTAAGAAATTTTTATTCTCTCTCTCTCTCTCTCTCTCTCTCTCTCTAGTTGTCAGACCCAACAGAATTCAACGTAGTTTTGTAGTAACACAAAGAGAGCAACAAATACGGTACATACATAAACTCACAAACATCCTGTAACAAGCTCATTTACTCACTGAACCACGAAAAGTAAAACTAAATTACCTATTACTTTTCATCTTGCAACCATACAACTATTTCAACTTGTCATTTATTCCTATTGGCTATATTTCTATAAATTCTTTTCAATGCATGTTATTTATAACAAGAGTTTTCTAGTTGTCGCAATGGAATAAAAACAACCAAAATGCAGTAGACAGAATTGTGGAAAAACGATATGACTGCAACCATTTTAATTTAACACAAGTATTTTACATACAGTGATAAACACACTCACACCTAAACATATGCCATGCTAATTTTCTCCCATGTTTTCTACATTGATACTCTATTTATCCCTATAGACAAACAATGTAAAATATTATTAGTCCAAGTATGAAAGAATCTCTGTTATAATATACAGAGTAACTTGAACATGTCTTACATAAGTAGAAACATTTCCTTCAAGAGGAAAAAATATTGTGTGTGCAATCTCCAATGTTCGGTCTTCACTGTTGTGTTAAAACTTTAGAAAAAAATCTTTAGGTCTATTTATGGAGATAAGCCGCCGTCATGACTTTGTAGAAAGTTCTCTCCGGAATCAAAATAGTAGGTAGCAGTCAAGACAAAAAAAAGTCTTTTTTTTTCTTTCTCTCTCTGTCTGTCTGTAGTACAGACTCTGTACCAATTCTTCCTGAGCCAAAAATATTTTTACAAAATCTACCTCCGTATACTAGTACAAATTTTTTAAAAAAATAATTCTTACCTTTTTAAAAGTTGCATTTAACAAATAAAGAATCAATGATTTCTTGAAATGCATTCAACTCTCGTACATTCCCCGTAAAATTATTTACAAAGTGTCAAGTGTCCAACAACAACAAGAACCAGACCACAAGCAAAAAAAAATGCTGCACAATCTTTAATCACAATATTTTTTCAAAAAAAAACCACATAAACTATGTAACTTTATTATGATGACACATGGACCACAAAATTCAACTGCCGTAGACTACTTCGTATGTTTGTGGGGAAGACTACAGATACACACAGAAAAATTTAATAGAATGGAGTGTATATCTATTGGTCTTTGATGGGCTGTGAGATGAATAAAAGGAAAGACACAGAACGGCTTCTACAAACACACTGCCACTGTCTCTGTGATCTACACAATGTTTCGTTCCTCATCTCCTCTCTTTTCCTTTCTACTCAAGTCAAGTAAGTCAGGAGTCGGCAGTAAACGCTCACCATTTCAGAATCAGCCAAACTAGAACCAACTCCGCAGACAACCTTAAACACAGTGAAGCGTCAAAAAGTAAGCCTCATCCAGCACTACAAACCTACAAGCTAGTAGTACTACGTATATGTAGTAGTAGACGAGAGAGAGAGAGAGAGAGAGAGAGGAAAAAACCAAAATTCACTTCATGCTTCTGCTATACATGTGTATCTTACGGTACGGTTGAGGTTGAGTGAAAAATCCAACTTGACTGTAAAATTTCTATGATCCTTACTCACTCACATACACTCATCAACAAAAATGGACATTTGGTATCTTGGTTTTTAAATTGATTGCATTTAGAATCAAATCAATATAGATTCATGTATTTCCAACGCTCTTCAACCATACAAAAAGATATACAAACAGCTACGAGTAGTTGATGTTGATGGTGAGGAAAAAAATACGGCTGTTTTTCAATCCTAAAAAAAATCTATCTCACATGTATTTAATCACACTATTATGACGAGTCATATTATATTAGAGATGAGGTGGATGAGGTAGAGAGAGAGAGAGAGAGAAAAAAAAATACAAAAAAAACAACCAACGTGGATTCCAACCTATAAAACTTCCCTATACACGTTACAAGCGAAGTAGAATAGATGAAAAATAATAATATTATACATGTTCTACCATTAGTTGCATGTACATCCCTCAAGTTTCAAAGATACACTAAATAATGAAACTAAAAACTAGGAGTGTACAGTGTTACAAATATTATATTATTTTGTAAAAGTCTCAGTAAAAAAAGCAAGTTAAAACAAGTTAACTTTGTCAACTTTTATAACCGCTTTACTCACAGTTTAACAGTATAGAATTATTGTTAATATTGCAAAACTACTATAGTCTATATGTGTTCAACTAACTTGAATCTAAAAAATTTTTATGTAGACAAAGTGTACATAAAATATAGATAACAATCCCCTCTACTTTTGTACAACAATTTTTTCTGAATATAAATAAAAATATACTCTCAAACAATGTTTAGTAAAGAAAGAATCATATTGCATATTCATTCATTGAGTCATGCTGACTATTTGACCACTCACTTGATCATTATAGCACATCACATTTACTTTTTTTTTACACAAAGTAGTAGCAAATGTGGTTCTCGCTAAATTATGCTTGTTCACATTCAACATTATTCAGAAAAAAAACCACAAAAAAATTACTTATATAATTATATGTATTATACTATTAGCATGGATATATATTATATCTGTTGGGTGTAAGCCCATCTGAAGATTAAGGCTAAGGAGGACTGTGCAAAAAAAGGCACCAGTTATTTTATTTCTATCCAATGTATTATGCAAGAGGGATGGTGGAAGTGAGTTTTTGAAAAACTCAAGTCACTTGCAGCAAAACTCAATTCACTTTTATTTTATTTATTTAGTTACTTGATTCTTTGCATGTGCCGTCGGTTAAGACATTTGCCATCTCTTTATACTTCCCTAGAGAGAGAGAGAGAAAAACCCGACTTAAATACTTACGAGACTATGTAATAGAATAGTAAATATTATTGTATACCTATCCCCATTTTACTATAGAGAACACATCTCTTGTCTTACACTCAAAAAGTGGTCCTAAGCAAAATGCTTGTGCCTATCTTCAACCGTCATCCTATCACCTACTACTGAAAAAACTATACAAATTCAAGAATATTGAAACAACAGCAGTGTTAAAATGTACTAAATTTAATATTATGTATAAACCTTAATAAGTACATAAATATATTTACATAGTCTGATTTTGACGTTAGTCATTATCTCCATGTTAGCCCTAGTTAAAAGTCTGCAGAAATTTGTGTAGAAACACTAAGACACAGGATCCAAATGTAAACAAAAGCAGTAGACGCAGTAGAAGAATAAGCAACGCAGAGACTTTGTCTTTACCTAATGCCCTTGTGGTCTATCAATGATATCAATAGTGTACTTGGACATACTCAAAAATATTATATTCCCTTTAAATGTCATCTTCATAAAGGTTTTCCTCCTGGGAGCAATTTTGTGCAGAAGGAATCAGGAAAAAAAAATTAACTCGTATATCAACTTGAAATTTTTCAGATAATTAAAAATTCTAGCCACAAATACAGATACCTGAAATGCAGCATACAAAATCTGTGTATTGAAGAGAAGAAGCAATAAAATAATCTGAGATTATCTGTAATTTTTTTTAATTGTCATTATACTTTTTTTTCCTCATCATTTCAACATAAAATATAATTATATTTGTATGCAAGTCTCGATTTTTTTTACAACTAATCATCTCTCATCACTTTACGCACCTTGGACTCTTCCATGTTTCTTCCTGAAACTTTACACAAAATTTGAAGAAGCATTGTCTTAATTACTTATCTACTTATCTAATAACTTGTAAGAAATACTAATATTTTTGTTTGTTCAGTAGTTACACGAAACCACGAAATCACTCACTTGAAAATTCTCTTTTCAACTTGAAATGCATAATATTACACTCAAATAGTACAATATCAAGAAAAGTGGGCGTCCAGTAGCACTTCACACTAGCATGGGTAATTAGTAAATTACAAAACAAAAACTTTTTCTATTGTACAAACTAAACTGACGTCGTACCCTACTGACCAATGGTCTCCTTTTTTTCTCTTAAAAAAGGAAATGAGATAACCAATTATATAACATGTACACCTTGATGAAATTAACTAAATAAATGGAGGGAAAGTAATGATGATAAGCTTACTTTTAATGGGCGTAAAATATCTTTTTGTCACTGTAAGTAGGGAGATCAAAAAGTAATGATTATGATTTTTTAGCTCCGTTCGTTGTAAACCGATCACCAAGATATTTTAGTATGTTATACTAGAACTTGTTAGGGGTCTCCATAAAAAATTTGAAGTTTTGAAAACA